>JABTXL010005465.1:487643-519281 GCA_025134845.1 Neodon shergylaensis
TCTCTCTCTCTCTCTCTCTCTCTCTCTCTCTCTCTCTCTCTCTCTCTCTCTCCCTCTCTGCTCTTCTCTGCTTCTCCCTTCCCCCTCCATAAACCACCAAATAAATATCCAACCTCACTCTGCATGGTGTGCCTATCCATCTGTCTCTCACCTGCCATGTGTTTCCCTGACCAGGACCAGCCACCTTCAGAGACCTGCGGCATGGTCCCATGGCATGCCCATATGTCTGTCTCTCCTTGTGGCCTGCTGCAGCCACTTGTGAAACTGTGCCATCCCTGCCTGGGACTGGCTGCTCTCTGGTCCTGCTGTTAGCTGCCAGCCACCACATGGCCTACTGCCTGCAACCGCTGGAGATCCATAGCATTTTTTAAATCAATCCATTACATCGGTGCTACGACATGGATGGCTCTCCCACCCTGAGCTTCTCTCCTGGGGTTGGGATCCAGAACCAGGTATTTCTTCCACAACAACCACATGTTCCATATGTCTGAGCACAATTTCTACAGTGTGATTTTTGCACACAACACCAGCTTCAATTGGTGAGTTTCCCCCATTCTGGCCAGCTTAACCATGTCTCTGAACCCAAGGAATTGACTGGTGAGCTCTTGGAAATCTTCTCATGTTCCTAGAAACAGGAGGACAGCCCCCAATCACAGACTATTGAGCCCTTTGCTTACATTCCCTTAGCTAAAATCATGACTGGACTGACCCCAGGTGAGTCCTCCTGTGCAAACACTATACACTCTTTGCAGTGCATTTGACTGGGGGCCCAGCGTCCTTCGGTTTTTCTTTCTTTTTTTTTTTCTTTTCTTTTTTTCCCCATGGTAAAAGGCCACTCAGAGTGGCTTCAGGCCTTTCTGACTTCCGAGTCACTCTGGCTGAATCCAGTCAGGCTGTAGCATGGGGGTGGAGGATACTCTCCCAAGGGTCCTATTGTGTTTCCACTTGTTTACACCCTGCCTATAGGGGGAGATATCCCATTATAGGTCTTGTGGTGTCCCCGTTTTTGTGGGTTTTCATGGTTTCAGCTATGGGTAGCAAGCCATCCATGTCCATCCCCCCCTCTTGGGATGGATGCCTTTTAGAGGCCCTAAAACCACAGGCCTTAATGCCTTACTTCTTCAGCTCTTACCCTACCCCTGCCAGTGTCCTGCTGGTTCCACTTTTACAGGAGCTTTCTAACTACTGTCAGCAGGAGCTTTAACTTCTTTCACCACACAGGGAAATGGAACGAGTTTCCTCAAACTGTCCCTGCCACTACTGCTGCCAACGAGATTGGTCGGATCCATGAGGCAGCTTTTTTCAATTCCAGCCTTCTGCTCCCCACCATGGTTTGTGGCATGGCAGCTCAGTGACAGAGCAGATCACACCTCTAGGTCTCTCTTATTATTAAATCTTAAATTCCCTTCAGCTCAAAAATTGTGGCTTTTCCATACAACACCTGGCTGTTGCCATTTTGACTGAGGCCAGGTGAGTTCACTGCCATCTTAACTGAGTGGCTTTTCCATACAACATGTGACCATTGCCATTTTGACTGAGGTCAAGTGACCTCACAGCCATTTTAACTGAAGTCTGGTGACTTCGTGTAGCATATGACTGCTGCCATTTTGACTAAGGCCAGGTGGTTTGGCTGAGAGCCAGGTCAGGTGACCAAGTCCTGCCATCTTTACTGAAGTATACCCTGCCTGGTCCTCCAATTCACTTATTTTTTTTGTCTCTAAATTCCTCTTTTTGACTCTGTTGCATGTGTGTTTTCTGCAGTGGCATGCCTTTGGAAGGACCAACCAAGAGCATCCACTTCATCCAATTCTTGTTTACTCTGTGTGTGTGCTTTCATACATGTAACTTAAATCCACCTATGTTTACGTTAAATGTTATAAATGTTCATTGCATCTCATTTCTGACTACAAAAACAATAAGTCTAATACTTTAAACTGGTATGTACTTTTAAGTCTCTTACAAAAATACTTTATATTTAATGCAACCCTCATTTAAAATGTATTAAGATGCTCTCTACTATTGTCAGTTCTGCTGTTAACCTTCTATTGCAAGCAGTTTTTTTTCTTCTTTCTGTCATTTTACATGTGTAAATCTTACCTGTTAAGAGCCAGTACAGTCAAGCTCAGACCCAGCTCTTTGGACAGATTCTAATACTGTAGTTATACCTGATAAACAGTCCTCAACTGCTCAGAGATCTGGGGAACAGGGCATTTAAATATTTAATTATTAAATGACTTTTCATAACAAAAAGAGACAGTTTGGCTCCTAGCAGCAGTCTACTTCCTCCAAAGAAGATAGAAGACAATAGGCACAAAACAATGTCCATCCACAGTTTGTTTCAACTGCCAAGTGCTAACCACTAGGAAAAACTGCCTTTCATCACATGTGGACAGAATCACTGGAATAGACAGCCTAGCTTCTCAGGTCAAGGTAGGCTTGTCTTCCTACATATTTCTTAGCCCACAGAAGCTTCTGGAGCCTAGAAGGCCCTGTGCTAAACAGCAAAAGGAAAATATAACCTTCAGCGACAATGGAGGACACTGAGGAGTAACTCTAGGTGCCAACTAAATAAGTTCTCTGTTGTTTTTTAATCAGTAACTCAAGATCCTTCTCAAAGATATCTCATGCAGTTTGATAGCTGAGAGGGTTTTGTCAGTTTAAAAGGAAAACCTCACCAAATAAATTTTAGTAAATAACAAATACAAGTTATTAATGTGTGTACCTTCAAGTCATAAAGGTGGGAGGACAAATACAAGCTATTATATTTCTCTCTCAAGCTGCCTTCCATAGTCTTAAAAATATTTTTCTTTGTGCAAAAATATCTGCCACAGTCATTCTAACATAAATATGCTACTGTTTATACAATGTATATGTCTAAAACTTCTGTTTTCACAAACCCAAAGAATTCTTGTGAGTTCCAGGGAGCCAAATTGAAGGATCCACCTTAAACAAGTCAGATACATTTCTCTCAATTCCCTGGTCCTAAATTGTTTTTCTTAAACTTAACTTTGTCCTCTGTTCTGCCAATACCTTAAACAGGTGTAAGATACACCAGAGATTTCCATACCACAAACACCAGACAGGAACAAAGAGACCAGTTATCCCAGGATGTGACCAGCACCCAGCTTTCTCAGGTTCAGCAGGAAGCAGTCTTGAGAATCTGTCGCCCCAATTTCCTTAACCCGTGGTGCCTAACTTCCTGCTTTTTTATTATAAAAAAGACAAGGGAATGTTATGACCTGTTCTGTCTCTTTAAGAGACAAGCTATGACCACTTCCTCCCCTGTCTGCTCAGGCAGTAAATTTCTTCTTTTCTGCTTGCAGCCTGAGTCTCTTTCTTTCCTGTCTCCCTCTCAAAGAGGCAGCTTCTGCCTCTTTCCACATCCCCTTCCCCTTTCTCTCTGCCTCTCTGCTCTTCTCCCCTTCTCCCTTTCCCTGCATAACCCACTAAGTAAATATCCAATCTCATTCTGCATGGTGTGTCTATCTGTCTGTCTCTCCCCTGCTGCATGGTTCCCCACCCAGGACCAGCCACCTTCTGGCTACTCTGAGGCCTGCTGCCTGCCCCTGCTCAGGGACCTGCACTGTGGTCTTGTGGTGTGCCCATCTGTGTGTCTGTCCTTGTTGCCTGCTGCAGCCTCTTGGAGAACTGTGCAGACCTTGCCTGGGATTGACTGCTCTTGGGACTTGCTCTTTGCTGCCTGCTGCCACATGGGCTATTGCCACCGCTCAGGGACCTGCACCAGTCCCTACCTAGAACTGCCTGCTCTAGGGACCTGCTGCCTGCTGCCTGCCACCACATGGCCCACTTCCTGCTGCCACTCAGGGACCTGCAGTGTTTTTGCCTCTGCAGTTGCTAGGGATCCAGGGATCTGCAGCATTTTTTAATTAATCCATTACAATGATCCTAGTCATAGAGGGTCCATATATTCCTGGGTAGGGGCATGAAGATTAGAAAAGTTAGGTAGGAGGAATGGTGATAAGAAAGAATCACAAAGACATATCATAGTACTGGGAGGGAAACTCAGTCTCTCTTGCATAGTAAGTTCTGAGTTCACCCATCTTTAATTTTCCATACACTTGTATACTCCAATACAAAAGTGGGAAAAGGAAAAAGACTTCTTTAGCATGATACAAAGGATAACTAGAATAGTTACTTGCTTCAATAATTTGTGACATCAAGCCATAATTCATGAAAAAAATTGTTACTTTAGGCAGTGAACCCACCCTAGACCAAGTATCCTGAAGACAGCCACTCCCTAGGTCAAAACTTTAATCTTTTTCTAATCAGTAATATCTTATACTGAACTAAAGCAGTTACAAAAATTAAGAGGTCAATACCATAATTCAGAGTGGAAATTAACAATAAATACACGGTTTTTCAAATTCCAATTCTCTAAATCTATTCTAATTAAAAGACAAGAAAAGGTGTCTTTGATGGGTAAGAGTCCAGTTGCAATTCTATTTTTAAGTAACTGTCCCAGTCTGTGGGAAGCAGAAAAAAAAAAAAAACCCTTAGGCTACCCTCCACATCTCCGAAGAGGGGCTTCAGTCATTCTTTGTAATGAGTCTTTTTTTTTCCTCAGAGGGGAAAATTGACGTCTCAGTTTTTAGGTCCTTTATTTTTAACAGCAGATTTAACACTATACTGGCAAAATGACATCTGTATCCCAAGATAAACGTATAGATAAATTGTCAAATATTAAGTCTGTGCCCTTGGACTGTCTCCAAAATCAACAAGACACGTCAAGGTCTGAAACTTTGTGCAAGAGGTCCACCAAGAAATAAGGAATCACCAGTTGTCACCACCATCTTCTTTCCCTTCTCAGACTGCAGCATGATGTTGCCAGTCAAAAACACTGGTTCAGGAACTGCACTCTGCTTCTTCTATGGAGTCACCAGTGGCTGCAATGTCATCAGGGTTGGCATCCTTCTGCTGTACATCCTCTCATCTCATCAAGCTTAGTTCTCTTCCTGTGAAATAAGCACAGATATATCCTCGACCCAAAATTAATATAGGGCCTGTCAGGTCCTTTCCATAATTCAGTGCAAGGGTATTTTTGCCTCGTTTTGGAAAAGGCCATCTTGGTGCCATAATGACAAAATCTATATGTGGCAGACTGCTCTGGGTATTCACATTCAACAAATTTAGAGTGAAAAAGGGCTTGATTTAAGGTATTTTGTTGTGACTGATGGCATAATCCTCCTTATTTATTTATTTTTTGAAGTTGTATTGTGTGGGCATGTTAATTGCACACTTTTTTTTTAGATGCAGGATTTTGCTTAGCAGTTTTTCTGAGCTGCCTTTGGGGAATTAGAATAATTACAGCCCTTTAAGAATTTTAATAAGATGTTTATGATTTCCTATAAACAACAACAAATAGGATTATAGACATTGGATATTTTATTAAAAGTTTGTAAGCTATCCTTTTAATGCAATCTGCAAGTCTGTCTAGCTGACAGGCTCAACTTGCTCATTTATATTTTCACAGACGTCTCTCTGGGAGGGGCAGAGCTGTGCTTCTGCCTGCAGCTGAAGCTAGGCTAGGGCAGTTAGCTGTGTTGTTTTGCAACTTGACTCTCTGCTAGGGACCTGGGAACCAGTTTCTCCTCAGCTTTACTCATAGGTGGAACTGGAAGCAGGACAGAGTGCAACTGGGCTCTCTCTATAGCTTCGCAGTCCCACTAGGGTACTTGGGATCAGGAGGCTGGTCCCTCATTGCCTGCTGTGGGCACAGGCCATGCTTTTTATGTTTAGGAGTCCAGTGTTAGAGTCAGCTGACAAATATACAGGTTCTCATGTGTCTGTTATTGCATCAGTTACGAGATTGCTGCAGGAGACCACAAGCTTATGTGGGTATAGCCACACCATTTCTTTAATCTCTGTTTTTATATTAAATCTTATAATCACTAAATTAGGAGAATTCCTGTATCAAGCCATGCTGCCTCTAGCCGTTTCCTGCTGACCATGTCTGGGTGCTGGCTGTAGAAGGCGTAGCCCTCATAATTTTCTTGTCTCTTGCCTTTCCAGGCTGTGCAGTGCTTTGTGGGCCAGACTCACTTAGATGGGTAAAGTGCGTGTATGCATGGGCTGCCACAATTTCAGTGGTATCCCAGGCTGGACTGTAGCACAACACACCTATCTGTGCTCTCTGTCCTACCATGCAGTTCGTGAACTGGACAAGGGGCTAGAGATTGAAACACACAATGACTCACAGACACAGAGAGACAGAGACACGGGTCGTGCTTGAAGCCAGAATGCCCTAAGAATGCCCCCTTTATTGAGTCCAGGGGCAGCTTCTATAGGGATAGCCATGCCCCAGGCAAACACACCAGAAACAATTCCCCTGCCATCAGGAACTCCTAGAGTCTTGAGCTCAGAGCATCTGTAGGCACTCAGATCAGGGGAAAACAAGTTAATTTAAAGAAATTCAGGACCTGGGGGTTCACAGCTCCCAACACTGGACCATGCACAGCATTGCCTTCACCCTTCCCACCTGGCTCAGCACTGGCAGAGTCTGTGGCTCCATGACCAACCCTGGATTTGTAGAGCAGGGTAAGTGCAAAGGGACTCATGCTCCCTTCATTCTTTTAGTGGTGACCATGACTGGGGGCAAAGGTGGAGCTGTGTTTTGGGCTCTCCAAGTACAGGAACAGCCTAAAGATGTTGTTGGGTGTGCCACCAGCATGGTGGAGGAAGTATACTGTTTAGACTATCTACAAAGGCTAAAATTCTCTGCATTTGTTTCTGCTCTACCCCATCTCTTCTGGCTACTGAAATACCTCCAAGCAACTGTACAGACAATTGAATAAATACTATCGTCTTGTGCCATATTTATAAATATTTACAGTTCTACTCCTGATATAATCACCGATCCTTTATATCAAATTTCTATATTTATACAAATGTTCACATTTTATTTTTACCCTTGTGGTGTCCTATTTATGGATGATGTCCATCACTTGTCCCTTTTTTACTGCTGGCCTAACATTTGTGTGTTATCTTTTATGAGTCCTCAGCACTATGCTGCTGTGCCATATGTCACAGGCCGTGACATATTGGACTGTATTATGTTGGGACCAACTTTGTGGGGTTACTATTGCTGTGGGTGGTTCTAGCCACCATGGAGCTGTAAGTTCCAGGGTAGGGTCATGAAGATTAGAAAAGTTAGGTAGGAGGAACAGTGATAAGAAAGAATAAAAGAAACATAGGATAGTACTGGGAGGGAAACTCAATCTCTCTTGCATAATAAGTTCTGACTTCTGAGTTTGCCCATGTTAATTTTCCATACTCTTTTATGCCCCAATACAAAAAAGAAAAGCCCAGCGGTGGTGGCGCACACCTTTAATCCCAGCACTCGGGAGGCAGAGGCAGGAGGATCTCTGTGAGTTTGAAGCCAGCCTGGTCTACAAGAGCTAGTTCCAGGACAGGCTCCAAAGCTACAGAGAAATCCTGTCTTGAAAAAAAAATAAAAAAATAAAACAAAACAAAAAGGGGAAAAGGCCAAAGACTGCTTTAGTATATATAATACAAAAGACAACTAGGATAGTTACTTGCTTCAGTACTTTGAGACATCAAACCATTAATTCATGAGAAAAACATTCTGTTGTTTATGTTGGGAACCCATCCTAGACTGAAGGCAGCCACTCCCTAGGTCAAAACTCCTAAGTCAAAAGAAGGAGCATAAGTATGCTTAAATTTTCTGAGTTTTGGTCATGCTGGAAAGGATACACCTCTATGGGCCATCTTAATGTCCAAACACCAAGTAACTAAGGTTACTAAGTAACCACACCTTAGTTACTTGGTGTGTAGCCACACAGTATTTGATTGACACTTTAGAAAAGAAATAGAATCCTATTGAGTCATTCTTATAGAAGTTTCTAGAAAAGATCCAGAGATACCATTTTAATATTCTGAATAATCACCCCAAACTATTAGTTTGATGAAAGAGTATCTGGTGGCCTCCCTTAATTGAGAAAGATGAGTAGTTACTGTTGCCTGAGGGGGCAGCCTCCAACTGCACAGAACTTTGATAGAAATTCACAGTGCTGGCAAGGCTAAACTTTCTGTCTGAGGGCGGTTGGGCTAAAAGGTATTCGTAAACACTCTTGATGGTTTCCTTTATTCTCTTTATTCTCTCTTTCCTTACTCTTCCTCCATTTATTGTCTCTCCTCTCATGCTTTCCCAGAGCTTTCATGTAGCAACAGAATTTTCCAGGCAGTACAAGAATCAAAATGGTTGCATTTCATTTCTCAAATGAATGACTATGGGTAAAAACATGTTTTTCATCTCCCTCACATGAATAAATATTTTATGTATTATAGGTGAAAAAAAATTACCCCAAGAACTCACATACTTTCATGCCCAAGCAACTTTTATAGATTAACTGTGTGGGCAAGCATGGTGTTATTGTCAGGTTTTTTTTTTTTTTCTGGCAGGCTGCATTTTACACTTAAAAAGAATGGGAAAATTACTTTATTACTTATTTATTATCTTTAACAGTAATCTTATAAGGAATCTTAAAGGAATCTTAAAGCTAAACTTTTACATATGAGAAAGAATCAGTTAGCTCTAATTGACATCTTTCGGGTACATATCCATTCACTATATTTTTCTTTGTTTTTTATATATATATATCAAGAGAATGAGGGCAGAAAAGGGTATAAGGAATTAATATCGCCTTTGGTCATCAGCCAATCCTAGCAGGGAGAATATGTAAATAATAATTGGGCTGCTTTGTTCTTGTTCTCTGAATGCATTCAACTATTCAACTATATGCCTTTCTAAAACTTTAGATTGTCTTCTCAGGTTTTTCACCTCAAAGTTGTTTAACAAAAGCTTCAAAGTTTAACTTTGTTATTTTTCAATCCTCTGTTTCAGCTGTGATACAATCCAAGACCTGTGAATACATCTTCCAACATTAAGAATAAAACAATCTAAACTAGTTGGGCTACCGGCACCCAGTTGTTAGTAATTAACTTGAATTACAATTCATTCACTTCCTTAGGTGAGACTCACAGACCCTGGCTATGAAACATACCCTTGTATTTGTTTTTATTCACAAAAACTTTGTCTAAACTGACACTATTAGTATCAAATTAGACAGTAAAACCTGTGTGTGCGGGGTCATCTTCTTGACAATCCACAGACAAAAATGCCCAGTAGATTGGGATTTTTCCAAGAGATAAACATATGAGAGGCAGTGGCAATCTCCCTCTGTCCACTCACAATGTTGGACCCTAGCGTCCAAACACTGAGGAGGAGTCGCCCCCACAGACCACCTCACACACTACAGCCCATGCAAAAGCATGAGGATTTTATTAATTCTATCATGACAGGGTCCCTCAGCATTCGGGAAGCCAAGAGACCTCGAATAGCTGGCACAGGCTACTTTTAAAGGAGAAGGCCACAGAAGCAAGGGAGGGGGTTGTGATTGGCTTATTCAAAAGGGCTATTACCAGTAATTGGCTGGAGAGCTGTTGCCAGATTAGATGAGGTAGGAGGTCATTTTGACCCCATTTCCCAGGGGACCGAATCAAAACATTCGTATATGGGTAATTGTTCAGGAACTGAGTACGTGCATGTGTAGCTGTTAGGTCCTTGGTTCCTAGGGGAGGAGGGGAAGCACTATGGCACGGAGGCTGACAGGATTCAGAATTGTCAGAAATGGCTTCAGAATTGTCTTAAAGTCTTACATTCCCTCCTCTTATTTGGCCAAATATCTCAATCTTGAGATATTAGTATATTTGGGGGACTAATTGGATCTGTACACAGAAATTAGCAAACCAGTATTGTAGGCCCATCATAGATCAATAGAAGGCACTAGGTCCTGTCGTCCTGGGACTTGGGAGAGTTAGGTTTGTCCGCAATTACAGGACATATGAGAGGTGAAATTGTTGAAACTGCCAGATGACGTTATTCCCTCATAATAGGGAGGTCTTGCTTACAGGCATAGCCAGCAAGATTGTGTCAAGCTGGGGTCAGTACTATTTAGCAAAGAAAAGGCTCCCACTCTCAGATTAAACAGTCGCTGGCCTGTATTAGAGCTTTCCAGCAGTGAAGCAGGGGTTGCAGAAAGGTTTTTAGGACTAGGAGTGGAGCCCAGGGCCCTGGCAAGGGGGGCTACCTCAGCAGGGTTGGGCCCTAGTACTATGGTCATTGGAGGTGTTACAACAACTCACAGGGTGAACAGAATCCCTATGTCTTTTCTTCCTGGATCATACAACCATAAACCCCCAGTATTGCCTGTTAACTGGTTAGCTCTTTTTTTTTCTTAGTGAAAGTGATTGTGATTTTAGATTTTTTTTCTGGTGTGGTACATGTGAAAGAGACTAAGTCCTTTTTGTTAACCCTCAACCAGGAGACATTGGCATTGGTTTTACATCTCCGGGCAGCGCAATAAAATATTTTAGTACTGCAGAGTTTGCCTTCCTCCCCCCCCCCCCCGGACAAATATATCATTCAGAATATTTGTATTCAGGATAAAAGTTTCTGGGGGTTTGCTCAGTATCCTCCCAAGAGTCATTTGCTAAAACACACAGGTCAAAAGTTAGCTGGGGGAACCAGGTACCCAGAGAATGAACTCCAGTGGCTATCCTTAAGGCTGGCCCAGTCTCAAAGTTAGTCAGGGTCCAGGTTAAGTCCTGAGGTATAAACATCAGGGCAAAGATCAGCAAGCCTGGCAGATTTTGGGTATGCTGAAGCTTTCATTTGGGTGGTCCTGGGTCGTCCTGTGGAGGTGTAGGCTTGATGTGAGACACGTGGATCCAGGCTGTAATACTACCATCCACTTTGAGGGCAGTAGGTGTAGGGTCTCTTTCAGCAAGTTTCAAGGTTCTGGGACCAATGTCTCAGAACGGACACAGAATCGCCAACATGGAACAGGTGTGAGATTTCCGGGTGCCCGGGCTGGTGTTGGGAGGTGCCAGCAAAGAAGCAGGGAGAGTAGCTTAGTCCAGTGGGCAGCAGCAGGGATTGCTAGGGCCCCTTTAGGGAGTGTCTAGTCTGGCTGGCAGCAGCAGGCTCTGGTCAGATAGTACTTGGTTTTAAATACCATCTCATGCTCCAAGTCCTTGCCGACACCCATGGAGACAAGATTTCCAGGTGTCAGGATGGCCAGGTATCTCTCTGCCTGGGCTCGGAGGTCTGGAGAGCCTTCAACTGCACCTGCAGATCGGGTTTGTGAGCAAATGGGTCAGGAGGGGCCCTAAAGGAGGCCAAGGGGGGAGGTCCCCCATATTGGATCTCATAGGAGGTTAGTCCAAGCTGAGACGGGGTGTTTCGCACACAGAACAGGGCTAGGGGAAGGAGCTGTACCCAGTCTCTAGTGCCAGATTCCAAAGGCTAATCTGGTTTTATTTATCCTTTTTACCTGTCCTGAACTCTGGGGCCTGTATGCACAAAGTGATTTTCCCAGTCTTAACCTATGCCCTGACTTTTCTGGGCAACAAGGCAGTTTTACCGTCAACCTCAATTACCTTGAGCAGGCCAAACCTCGAGAAGATTTCTTCTTTGATCTCCTTAGTCCTGGTAAGAAAAAAGCTTCTCTGCCATCCGGCCGATGTCTTTTTAAGTAGGCTGCCCAGCTCATTCACCATTGCTGTCCTGCCTTCTTCAGCAAATCCTACCAGCATGCACCACCAAAACTGGCTCTGCTTGGGCATTACTGTACCCCAAGCTTCCCACAGCTGCAGTCTGGGAGCTGGGGGCAGTTGTTCTCTGTGAAACTTGCAAGCAGCTCAGGAAGGCTGTTTGGAATTGGGCTCCAGCACCTCCTGGACCCCTCCTCGCTTCAGTCAATTGCTGCCTGTGGGGGCAGGTGGCTGCAAGCAGAGTTCCCAGGCTTGGGCTGTGACCAAGGCAGCTGGAAGGAGGATTCAGCCAGCAGTGGCTGCAAAGCCTTCCTCAGCAAAGTGGGCATGGCAAAGGCAGAGAACAGCCTGCTTTTCTTTACAGCCCTGGAGAACAGTAGGGGAAGTCAAAGTCTCCAACAGGTCTTTTTCTAATAAAAGCATGGGACACTCAGGAATAATCAGCAGTCCTGTGTCCATAGTCAAATACTTTAGACACAGTGAGGGGGGGAATCCCTCCCTTTTCTCCCTCGTACACCCCAGAATCTAACACCTGGGTGCACAGTGTAAGCAGGGCGGGGGGGGGGATTTCAGTACTGTCACTGTGGCTGCTGCGTAGGCCTCTCAAGTGGGCAGAGTGCCGCTCCAGTGGCCAGCTGTGTGCCATTCTCTGACCTGCTTCTGCTCAGCAGCTGCTTTGGGAAGTGTCTCGAGCCCAAAGTCCTGTAGGGCCATTCCTCCTCACTGAAGTCCGCTTTCGGCCACTCAGTGGCTGCTCTGTCTGAGGTGCGCAGTCTGCAACTGTTGTCTACTGTTGCCTCCCTATCTGTCTAATTTATTTTCCTTTACTATGTCCTGGAGGGAGCATCTCTGCAGTCCCACCATTCTCTGCAACTTGCTACGAATGTCTGATGCTGACTGGCCTATAAAAGACATCACTACATTGGCTTGGCGATCTGCTGCCATGGGATCAAAAGGGTATACATCCTGTACCCCTCCAATAGTTTTTCTAAAAATCCTGTAGGAGTACTATCAGACCTTTGTACTATTGCTCTTACCTTAGCCAAATTAGCAAATTAGTGGGGGGCTTTGCAACCCCCCCCTTTTTAGGCCTGCCAATCAGAATCTGGCAATAAATACGGAGCTGCTCCCTACCAGCTGGAGTATTAAAGTCCCATTCTAGTCAAGTTGGAGGGAAGGTGTCCCATCCTCTATCTCATTCATTCATTGGGTTGGCCTGCTGTCAGCTCCTGGGACATTCTTTTGAGCTTCAAAGAGAACTCACTGTTTTTCCTCTGTGGTTAGGAACACCCGTAAGAGCTGTTGGCAATCACCCAAGTGGGCTGATGGGTAACCAGAACAGATTCTATAAGCCTGGTCACAGCCTGAGGGTCCCAAGAGAAGGAAGGGTTATAAGTAAAGATTAGAGGCAGAAAAAGGCAGTATTGTAATTGGCCTGCTATTGAGCGAAGGGGAAATGCTTGCGAGGTCACTCTCTCCCAAGTAGACATTCCTCCCCTGTCCCAGCATAAACACTGAGTACTGAAGTTTTCAGGGCTAGGGCCAGACCAGTGGGGCTCCTCAGGAACGAAGTGCTTCTTCCAGGGGAGGAGGAGGGAGAAGTCTGCCATGCCGTAATGCTTGGCTGGATATCAGGAAGAACCGGAGGTGCCTGGATTGTGGGTTTCTTTTGCTCTTGTACAGGAAAGAGAGAAGACAAAGGGCTTGGGGAGGGACAGCCATCACCTCCTCCAGCAGCAGGGCTGCTTTCAGAATCAGGGGAACTGATGATGGCCAGGGGGCTAGTGCTTGGTTCTGAATTCCTGCAGGTGGATTTTAACAAAGACAACCCGACATACAAAAACAAAAATACAAAGAGACAGACATAAACTCAAAACCAGAAGCTGGTGCTCTCACCATCACTCTGGTGTAGAACTGAAAATACACAAGAACAAAAAGACAGACATAGACTCAAAATCAGAAGCCGCACAGCAGTAGATCCTAAAATACAGATGGAGGATCATGCCTCTCCTGGAGACTAGGGCAACCTGGTCGCCCCTCCCTCCCATAAATGCCCATGAAACGTCTTTCAGGGCTAGGGCAAGGGATCTCAGGACACGTCTGCCTCCTTCCTTAGCCCCGTATCAATACAGACCCTGTGTAAGTACAATTCTCAGATTACTGATTCATAATTACACAGAAACAGAAAAACAATACACAGACAGACATTAAAACAAGCTCATTTCTTTATACCTCCAACTGGGTTTAGAGTGTGTCTGGGAGCAACTTGATTCCCGGTCAGGGAACCAAATATTGGACTCTAGTGTCCAAACACTGAGGAGGAGTCACCCCCCAGAGACCACCTCACACACCACAGCCGATGCAAAAGCATGAGAATTTTTATTAATTCTGTCATGACAGGGTCCCTCAGCATTCGGGAAGCCAAGAGACCTCAAATAGCTGGCACAGGCTACTTTTAAAGGAGAAGGCCACAGAAGCAAGGGGGGGTTGTGATTGGCTTATTCAAAAGGGCTATTACCAATAATTGGCTGGAGAGCTGTTGCCAGATCAGATGAAGTAAGAGGTCATTTTGACCCCATTTCCCAGGGGACCAAATCAAAACATTCGTATATGGGTAATTGTTCAGAAACTGAGTACGTGCATGTGTAGCTATTAGGTCCTTGGTTCCCAGGGGAGGAGGGGAAGCACTATGGCACGGAGGCTGACAGGATTCAGAATTGTCAGAAATGGCTTCAAAATTGTCTTAAATTCTTACAACTGCATGCTAGATACAAAAACAAAGAGCAGCAGCAAACATGTAAAGGCACAGCACAGGCATCTTCAGTCTTGTGATCTTGCCTAACTGAGATTTTGACCCACCAGAGCATTCTTTTCTGGTGGGTTGACACTTGGAACTTCAGTTGTAACTTGATGCTCATCTAGAATGGTCAATGGCAGGTGGTTAAGGTATGGACCATGGAATCATTTTTGCTAAGAAGCACTGAATGCCAGGGTAAGGGACAAGCCCAATTTAAACTATCATGCAGGCCTCCAAATGTTAAAAGAAGGTAAAAGCAGATGTTTGTTGAAATCCTAACATTGTTAATTGGGAAGCCCAGTGCTAACAGTGGATTCCCTCTCTAGTAGTTTTTGGCCACAGAGAACTTAGAGATTTCTAAATCACTAAGTGTTTTGCAACAAGGATTAAATACATTTCAGCATTGAATGATAAGGTCATACTACTGACAAGACTGATTACTTTTGCTTTGGTACTCGGAGAAACAAAACTAAACCTGTGGATGTCTCATTTGTTGTCACAACCTAACATTTCAGACTTACCAGTCCTGCTCTGCCTGTAAGATGCTGTTTCCTGAGAGTCATAATCCACCAACTCAGCCTCATATTTTTCCACCTCCTCTTATGCAGAGATCCATAAGGCTTGAAGAGGTTTGATGAAAACTTCCCATGTATGAACAAGTGCTCTGTAGTCTTTCATTTTAGGCATGTTTTCAAGTTATGAACTTTGTATTATTTCCCATCTACTCCAAAAAGAAGGTTTATAATGAGTTAAGAAATGCAGTTAAAATGTAGTCATTTTATTATTTGATTCCTTTGGCAAAAAAATAAAAGTAGATTTTATCCTAAGCTAATGACCTATCTAGTCTCAAGTTCTTGTCAGGCGTGGAATGCCATCTTAGGGAGTAGGCTTTAAATCTATGAAAAAGGTGGTGTTGACACACATAACGTTTGTGATACTACTATACCTACTTTATCTTGCAGGCAGGTCACCACTGTTAGTTGCACGGGTTGTAACTGTATGATCGTGATGATTCTTTTCCTATTACAGTCATGTACAGAGTAACTTCCATCACTAGCATTTCTTCTCAATAATATTGAGGCTTCCAGTTTCACACTACTTTTATTTCTTAAGGCTTGGTTGTATGAATAAATGATACTTCCAGTATTAGGCTTTACCATCAGATTGTAGAGAGTAACTGGCACTCTTGCTTTAGATTTTGATGGTTAGAAAGTATAAGGGATGAAAGTGATGAGTGACTCAATAAAAAATAATTCCTATCTAACACTGGAGGTTTGATTTGGTGACATAAAATGTCTAGTTGGAAACTGTCTTTCTTATTGTGAGATGATTCTTTTTTAATTTTTTTATTTTTATGTTTTTTAAAAAAATAAGCTACCTTTTTTTATTACACATACCAATCCAAGTTCTCACTCCCTTCCCTCATCCCATTCCCTTCACTAGCACCCCCACCGCACCCCCCATTCACTCTTCAGAGAGGTCAAGGCACATTGCTTTGGAGAAGATTCAAGGCCCTGCCTACTATATCTAGGCTAAGCAAGGTGTCCATCCAAAGAGAATAGGTTTCCAAAAAGCCAGTACATGCAGTAGGGATAAATACTAGTGCCACTGCCAGTGGAGGTGATTCTTTATTTATTTATTTATTTTTGGTTTTTCGAGACAGGGTTTCTCTGTGGTTTGGGAGCCTGTCCTGGAACTAGCTCTTGTAGACCAGGCTGGTCTCGAACTCACAGAGATCCGCCTGCCTCTGCCTCCCAAAGTGCGTGATTCTTTTACATCCTTCTCTTGCATATCTTTATTTTAGAAAGTGGGCAGGTATTTTTGACATACCCATATATAAGTATAACATTTATGTCATTCCATAGTTTCTCTTTATACACACAGGTCCTCTCATGTGTTAGCTATTTGCTTTCAGATTCATGGCCTTTTATTATTATTTATAGTTATACACACACACATATATAATGACCAACTTCTGAATACATTAGGAGTTGTAAATATATGTATATGCTGTGTGTATGTGAGTGTGTGTGTGCTTGTGTGGTGTGTGTGTGTGTGTGTGTGTGTGAGAGAGAGAGAGAGAGAGAGAGAGAGAGAGAGAGAGAGAGAGAGAAAGACAAGAGAATGTGTGTGTGTGTGTGTGTGTTTAGGACAGTAGAGTACATGTTGGCAATTCTGTCCCATCATATGCCTAATAATAGGAGAAGATTGCTTCTACATCTCTTAGCCTCTGTCATTGCCTATAGCTCTTCATCTAACAGTGGAACCTTGTGAGTTTTCTCTCAAACACATTGGTGTTTTGACTGGAAGTTCATTATTTTTTTAGGTGTGTTCATTGTTGAAATTTCATGGGTGCAGTTCCTCTGTCATATGTAGAAAGCCCTGTCGTTCTCAGAGAAGACATAATGTTATTGTGGCTCGTATGGTTTTTCTGCCACTTCTACAATTTTATCTGCTCCTGTACTGCTGGATGATTTTTTTAAAAAAAATATATTAATTGTTATTGGACATAAAACATTCACTTTTATTTTTATCAGTTGATTATTATAATGGTGACCTTCTGCTGCAAAATTAAGCTAAATTGCCAAGGGTAGGTGCTACAGTAATCTCTTTGTATAAGGATACATATTAAAAATGAAGTGAGAAATTATATTGGCTCAGAAAATTGGCAGTTGTAGGTTTTAGTTTCACTATCTATGCAGAGATGACCAGGTTTGGCATGTTTGACATGATATAAGTATATTTTACTGACCAGAACTGTCATTGACTGTTCACATGTGGCTTTTAGTCACTAAGCATCTGATGCCCTAATAAGCGCTAAAACATGGAAAATGCTAATTCTTGAGGAAAGTTGGAAAAATAATGGAGTTTGTTTACATGTTTTGTAGCACTCAACTTAGCATGGAGGTAAGAAGTAGGCCAAACATGAATCTGAATGACAATGACATAGAAGACTATTTATACTACTTTAATATTGTAAGTAATTCTAAAATTAACCTTATAAGAATCTAGAATAAATGTGAGTATATGCAAAAGCTGGGCTCCCATGTGATGTGGTATATAGTGGAGAATTTTGTGCTACTCTTGTTTCACTACAGTTTTGTAGTTCACAGAAGAACAGCACAAACATGTTCCCATTTCCTAATATTTCTAAAACCTAAAATTGAAACTTGAGTAGGATCTCAAAGTAAAGCTTCAAAGATTTGATAGAAGAAGACTGGAGGGTTACAAACAGTGGGCATCCTTGTGGTTCTTGAGTTATAATCAATGGGTTACTTTACCTTTTCAGGCTAAATATAAATGGGTAGAAAGTTGGCTCAGTCAGCATATGACTACCTTGTATTTCTATTGGTATAATAAATTTGTGGTTGTAGATTCTCGTTAACAATGAATTCACTCTCAGTGAGGAATTAACTAGAATTTCTCTACTAGTCATGATATCTCCTTTGTTGAATAGCTCATAAGTGCAATAAGAAAGCTGTTGGTTACCACAAAGATATTTGTGCCATTACTGACCCCTTAGGTTTATTGTACATGGTCTTCATTAATGTGGCTCATAAGCATCATAATTACTTAGGGCTGTCATTTGACTTCCTCCTTTGGAAGATTTCACAGTACTAATGGATATGTCTACAACATATTCCCAAACCTAGTGCTCAGGCAATATTCAAGAAAAGGGACCAAAAAATTATAAGAGATTAGAGAGTTTGCTATGATATTTTATCTCCTAGTAATATCACAGGCTCCATGTATAAAACCCCAACAACATGACTGTCAAAAACTGAGCTGAATAGGCAGCTTAGCAAAGCTGGGAAAGGGAGAAATGGTCATTCCCAGGGAAGAACACATCAATTCATATTACAATACCATAAACTTTGAGAACATAAATTCAAGTAGTATTGAAAAGGCTAATCATTTTGTATTTAAGAATATGTGTGTATATACATAGAGATATATGCATGCAGAAACAATTAATTACAAAATGAGGCCATATTTGAAAGTGACTGCTTAGATTTATATTGGAGAGGTTTAATTGAAGAAATGTTGTACTTATATTACATTCTTAAAAAGAAATAAAAGGTAGCCACACGCAATGCATGCATACATGCATACACACATCCATGTGCATTCACATACAAGCAAAAAGAGAGAGAGAGATCTTAAAGCTAGACTAGAATAGTGAAAATTAGGGATGGGGAAATATTTAAGATTAGTGAATGAAGGGTGAATTTTTATGAATGTAAAATATTTATACATTTATATTGAATAAGTTATTTTAGGAAATGAAAACAATAAAGAAAAATAGTTTGTCTTCTGTCTGTTACCTGAATGATCTCATGTGTTCACTCCCCAAAGCAACCCCCTATAAACATATACATACACACACAGACACTGACACACACACACACACGAGTGAATATATATAGATTTCCTTTCTTTTCTAAAATAGTTATTAAGTTATTACTTTACCATTATGAAACTTTATGATACTTCATGCTCATGGTGTATATTGCTTGGCCAGGGATGGCACTCATTATTTCTTTAATCCAATTACTTTTTGTAGAGCATGTAATAGATATAAAGTTATAATCCTGAGTCATATTTCATGTATAATTATAGCACCTGGAGAAACAGATGAGGAAGATTGCAAAGACTCAGCAGTAAACTGCAATTAATAGCCTAGAATGAAAATAGACATACCTAGACAGAAATCGAGATTTTCTAGTAAATAACAAGGATCTTAGTTCAAGAAGCCAGATACATGCCCAGACCCACTGTCCTTTAGAATCAGAGCCCTGAGTAAATTACATTTTCCCTCTCTTTTTCCTTTTCCTTTCCTGCTTCTCATATAACACATGTTACAGAGGCTGTTCATTTGTCCCAGCAACACTGAACCAAAATAATCACACAGAAACTGTATTAATTAAATCACTGATTGGCCAGTTAGCTCTAGCTTCTTATTGGTGAACTCTTGCATATTAATTTAGCCCATTTCTATTAATTTGTATACCTCCATGAGGTCAAGGTCTACTAGCAAATTTCAACACATCTATCTTCCTATCTTCGGTGTGCTCCATGGTGTCTCCCTCTCTGCCTTCCTTCTCCCAGCATTCAGTCCTATTTTCCCCCGCCTACCTAAGTTCTGCCCTATCAACAGGCCAACACAGTTTCTTTATTCATTAATGGTAATCACAGCATACATAGGAAACTCCAACACCAAACACTCAAAAAGTTACAGCTGGATTTTGACTTCCATTCCTAGGTTTGAGATCTCTCTTTGGATTGGCCCAAACCCATTCTCTATTTGATTGTACACACTCAACCAATCAGCTAATATAAGTCCCTTCCCACAGGTTGTTTGCCAGTCAGGTGCCTGGCTGGAGTTCAGCTCTTAGCTTGTTCCAGGATCTAGGCAGGGCTTGACTACATGCCACTCAACAGAGAAGCAGGGAAGTTTCTGAGACCTGAAGGAGACAGAGCCAATAGAATTGCCACATAGGCAGTGTGGGTGTCATGTTGAGTTTCGCCACAATTCTCTTTAGTGATATTATTTATTATTTCCATCTACTGGGAATTGATTACTTCTTCTGTTGCCACTGCTTCTCCTTTAGGATATATAATTCTTAGTAAGTTTTACATTCTGGCTTCATCTGCAAGAAGGGTGATTGATCTCAGCCTTCAGAGAAATAGGAGATATTGCTGCTCATACTTCTTTCATGGACCTACTATGTGAGGAAATGTTATTTAGGTAAAGCTTTCACATGGCACCCAGATACTCTGCAAGATTATGTCCTAAACAATTGATATGCTCTCTATATTTTGGAGTGGGGTTCCTATTCTTATTGATGATCGATTCAATTTCCTACAGTATATTTATATTAGATTTCCCCCTCTCCCAACTCTTGTTAAATCCTCCGTGCTTACACACTCCCACAAACTACACTCTGTCTCTTTTTTTTGCAATAGAATATAACATATAAAGCAAGTATATACTAGTAGGGCAACAATAATGATGGTGTTGACAGTGACTACCACCACCACCACCACCACCTCCATCATTACAATTATTACTCCTAAGCAAACCAGAATGGAATAAAACAAATGAACAGATATTAGAAACAGAGCCAAAGAAAAAGTAAAAAAGAAAGAAAAACACATATGGATGCACAGAAATGTTGTAATAGGAGTGGCGGGGCTGCGTCCCCAGCACCCCAGCCGCCAGCTAGCTTATGTCCCGAAATAACAACACACAAGTTGTATTCATTTAAACACTGCTTGGCCCATTAGCTCTAGCCCTTACTGGCTAATTCTGATATCCCGATGAACCCATCTCTAATAAACTGTGTAGCAACGGTCTTACCGGGAAAGATTCAGCATGTCTGACCTGGCGGCTTGCTTCATCGTGTGCATCTGCTCGGGAGAGGGGAGCATGGCCTCTCTCTGAGGCATCTGCCCCAGAGAGGAGAGCTATCCAGTCTGAGCTCACTTCCTCTTCCTCCTAGCATTCTGTTCTGTTTACTCCACCCACCTATGTTCTTACCTATCAGGGCCAAGGCAGTTTATTTAACCAATGACCTTCCTCCATCACAGAAACACATGTTGATTCGCACAGAAATCCCATAAAAGTACAAACCAGAAATTATAATATGTTGCAAAGGGCATGTAAAGAAACAAAAATTATTGACAAAGCATTACGAGACAAAGAATTCCAAAAATACTGAGTGCTTTTTGTGGAGCCATCTGTGCTGAACTCTGCCTTTAAGTGTGATTTACATATACAGTAAGATTCCATTGGAGAAAGTTAATTTTTCAGTTGCTTTCATTTATCACTTGAATGTATGTGGGGGTTTTCTCCCTCTCACCAATGCCTTGGTAGAGGATGGGTGAGGGAGACAGAGTCACAAGAAGTATCCTGGGAAGCAGACTCAGGAGACCAGTGTTGAGGTGTAGACCTGGTTTAGTGTGCATGTTCACTGGCATGTATGCATAGATTATCCAATCAGCTAAGGTAATATCGAATTATTGTCCAGTGAGGCCAAATGGCATGTAACACGCATCATGTGAAGTTTGACAGGGAGTATACATCCAGGAAGTGTGACTGCAGACAAAGACGGGAAGCAGAAAAAATACCGGGGCTTTGACATCAAGTTAGAGGGTCTCCAGTTAACTGGGACTCGATTATGAATCATCTAGTGCTCCAGAGGTTCAGGTCTGCACAAACAACCACAGGAGGAGTTGACATTTCTCAGGACCCTGTTCGTTAGTGCCACCATCTGCACAGAGACTGACTCCATGGCCCCACCTGTAGAAGCTCCCAATATCAAGCTTTCTGTGACTTTTTTTTTCGAGATAGCGTTTCCCTGTAGTTTTGGTGCCTGTCCTGGAACTAGCTCTTGTAGACCAGGCTGGCCTCAAACTCACAGAGATCTTCATCCTCTGTCTCCCGAATGCTGGGGTTAAAGGTGTGTGCCACCACAGCGTGGCTCTTCTGTGTTGACTGGAACATTGTTTTTAGCACAGAAATTACCTACATTCTCCAAGGAAAATCCATAATTGAGATTGCAAATGCTTTACTTAAAAACAGAAGCCGGGCAGTGGTGGCATACATCTTTATTCTTAGCAATCAGGAGTCAGAAGCAGGCAGGTATTTGTGAGTTCAAGGCCAGCCTGGTCTACCAGAGATAGCCCCAAGATAGGCTCCAAAGTTACACATAGAAACCCTGTCTCGAAAAACCAAAAAAAAAAAAAAAATAAATAGAAAAATGATAAATGGGATTCATAGATGCCCACCAGAAAAAATTAATAGCAGCCTTATTTAAGCTATTTAGATTTTTGTTTTGTTTTTCACTTTTTGTTTTAGAGACAGAGTTTCTCTGTGTAGCTTCATAGCAGTCCTGTAACTCTCTCTGTAGACCAGGCTGCCCCTGAACTCAGAGAGATCTGCCAGTCTCTGTCACCAGAGTGCTGGTATTAAAGGCATGTGCCCCTACCACATATCCCTATTTAGATTATTTTTAATTAAAACATCTTCTCCTTTGCCTCTCTCCATACCCTTATACATATCAATTCCCTCTCTTCTTCAAACTCATGCCATCTTTTTTGATATTGCATGCATATATATGTATATATTTACATATTTTGTGCACATATATGTATTTATGATATTTTCCTAAATATATCCAAGCCTGGAAAATGTTATTTGCAATTTTTCCAGAGATAAGAGTTTAGACTTGTACTATCCACTTAGTATCTATTGTCTGTTCATCAGTCTACTCTTCTGACCTATCACTTTAGTGTAGTAAGTCATGTATATGAATGGAGTTAAAATACTTTTACTGAGTTGCAATTGAAAATCATAAATACTTTTTCAATGGTATTTTTACATATAATATTGAAGTTGTTGTATGCCCTATGTTAGTTTTATTCCCTGAAAGTTTTAATTCTTTTTTAACCATTTTTTATTGATATTTACTGAGCTTTATATTTTTCTCTGTTCCCCTCCCTGCCTCTCCTTTCCCTTCAATCCTCCCCCAAGGTTCCCATGCTCCCAATTTACTCAGGAGATCTTGTCTTTTTATTCTTTCTACTTCTCATGTAGATTATATCTATGTAAGTCTCTCTTAGTGTCTGTTGTAATAGGAGCGGCGGGCTACGTTCCCGGCACCCGGCCGCCCGCACGGTAGCTTTACCGGAAATAATTACACGGAAACTGTATTCTTTTAAATACTGCTTGGCCCATTAGTTCCAGCCTCTTATTGGCTAGCTCTTACATATTAATCTAACCCATTTCTAATAATCTCTGTAGCCCACGAGGTGGCTTACCAGGGAAGATCTTAACCTGCATCTGTCTGGAGTGGGAGAATCATGGTGACTCCCTGACTCAGCTTCTTTCTCCCAGCATTCTGTTCTGTTTACTCCGCCTATCTAAATTCTACCCTATCAGAGGCCAAGCAGTTTCTTTATTACTTAACCAATGAAACAACAGATAGAAAGATGACCCTCCTCCATCAAGTGTCCACATTGTTGTCTAAGTTCTCTGTGATTATGGTTTGTAGGCTGGCTTTCTTTGTTTTATGTTTAAAAACCACCTATGAGTAAGAACATGTGATAATTGTCTTTCTGTGTCTGGGTTATCTCACTCAAAATAATGTTTTCTAGCTCCATCCATTTTCCTGCAAAATTCAAGCTGTTGTTATTTTTTCTGTTGTGTAGTACTCCATTCTGTAAATGTACCACATTTTTCTTATCCATTCTTTGATTGAGGGACATTTAGGCTGTTTCCAGACTCTGGCTATGACAAACAAAGCTGATATGACCATAGTTGAGCACATGTCCTTGTGGCATGATTGAGAATCCTTTGGATATAGACCCAGAAGTGGCAGTACATAGACGAATAGAAATGGATAATTTAAGATGTAAGAGCTACCTAGAAATACGCTGAGCCATCAGTCAAACAATGTTGTAACTAATATAGTTTCTCTCTGATTTTCTGGGATTGAATGACAATGACTTCAGGCCAAAGTAGGACAAAACCTTTTTTTTCTACATGAACCATATTCAAATATCTTCATTACAACTAATTTGGCATGAGTTTTGAAAGAAGAGTGAAAGTTTAATTTCTCCATCTTTCTATTCTTTATCTAGTTGTTTCAGTATTAGCTATCTTACAGCTTTTTATGTACTAGAGGAGTTGGATCAGAGTGAAAAAGAATAACATTCTGGACTTTGTACAGGAGATCTCTTAATCTCTTAATAGTTTTTGAGCTTATTGATTCCTTAACTTCTCATCAATGCACAGAGACATTTAAAATAGAAGGGCTTTTAATACTCTTTTTTTTTTAGATATTTTACTTTATTGGTTTCCATCTTTTTTTAACTTTCACCTAACACATATTTTTGTTTATTTTTTGTTGTAAAAAATTTCTGCCTCCTCCCCGCCTCACAATTCCCTCCCCTTCCTCCCACTCCTCTCCCCCCAGTCCTCTCCCCCTCTCCCCTCTCCTCTCTCCCTCCTCCTACTCCATTCCCCCTCCCTCTCGAGTCTGAAGAGCAGTCTGGATTCCCTGCCCTGTGGGAAGTCCAAGGTCCTCCCCCCTCCATCCAGGTCTAGGAAGATGAGCATCCAAGCAGACTAGGCTCCCACAAAGCCTGTTCATGCAGTAGGATCGAAACCTAGTGCCATTGTCCTTGGCTTCTCATCAGCCTTCATTGTCCACCATGTTCAGAGAGTCCGGTTTTATCCCTTGCTTATTCAGTCCCAGTCCAGCTGGCCTTAGTGACCTCCCAATAGATCAGCCCCACTGTCACAGTGGGTGGGTGCACCCCTCGCGGTCCTGACTTCCTTGCTCATGTTCTCCCTCCTTCTGCTCCTCATTTGGACCTTGGGAGCTCAGTCCAGTGCTCCAATGTGGGTCTCTGTCTCTATCTCCATCCATCGCCACATGAAGGTTCTAAGGTGATATGCAAGATATTCATCAGTATGGCTATAGGATAGGGTCATTTCAGGTTCCCTCTCCTCAGTTGCCCAAGGTACTAGCTGGGAACATCTCCCTGGACACCTGGAAACCCCTCTAGAGTCAAGTCTCTTGCCAACCCTAAGATGGCTCCCATAATTAGGATATATACTTCCCTGCATCCATATCCATCCTTCCTTTATCCCAACCATCCCATTCCCCCAAGCTCCCTCCATCCTTCCCTTCTCACTTTTATCACCCCATTTCCCCTTACCCGCATCCCACCTCACCCTCAAGTTCCCAGTTTTTGCCCGGCAATCTTGTATAATACTCTTAAATACATGTATATTGTTTATGTATGCCTGTGTTTCATCTTTTTCTTTCTTGCCTTTAATGGATCTCACACATTTTTTTATACAGATACTCACTGTGGAGCTCAGTGTGACTGCAAACTCAAACACTGTAGCCTGTTTCTTCTCAGCTTCCTGAGAAGTTCACAGAAGAGAGGATTATTATGCTTAGTTTACATTATTGTAAAGCTAATTGCTTTTGAAATTGCAATTTTGGTTGATGATTGCTGGTATAAAATTACATTACAGTTTCTATTTTCTTATACTCTGTAGTTTTGCAGAAGCAGCCTTAAGTCTATTTTAGATTACTGACATATTTTCTACTTATATGGCTACAATTTTCACAGAAGTAAATTATCTTCCTTGCCTTAAGCATCAGCCATCTAAGAAACAGAAATACTCAGTAGATATTTTCTACACTACTGCTTTGAGGAAGCCCTCCAGGACAATGTTAAGGTGAGATGGCAAGAATAGTTGTTCTTTGTTTACTTTCAAACCTCCAGAAACATTGAGAATTTATAGATTTCCACTTGTGCTAGTTACATTTAAGCTTATAGAAGTCAATCTTAACAGGTCATGTGTGGTTATTTTTCTTCAAATCTTGGTGAGGTTTGGGGGTTCTAAAATTTTTCTTTGCATTTTCGGATTACCTGTATGTTTTGTCCAACTTATCTTAATATAGCACTTCACTTTATTTGTTTATTTAAGTTAAACTAAACCTACATGTGTGGTCACTTTCATCTTGTCTTCATATTTCATATCTTTTCTACTTTGGAAAGTTTGTGTTTCAGTTATTAATTGTATTTATTCCCATTATATTCATTAGGCACATGGATTTATACTCATATGCTGTCAGGGTTCTAATACGTTTCTATATGTGCATATTCTCTTGAGTGTTGGCGACATAGTAGTTCCAATTATTTAAACATTTAGAAACATATCAGGAAAGTTTTCCTGTGTGATCATGCATTTAACCCTCATGATAATCATATTGCTCTGATAGTGATTATACCTAGCTTAGCCTTCCTTATTGTCCTTTGCTTTGACCATGATACAATTCTGCTTCATCAGTGGGATGTTGAAACAGGTCTTATTTTAAGCCATCAAAGTGTTTTGTAATTGTTTTTGAAAAAAAAAATGTAACATACCTACCCATATGTACAGTGTAGAATACCAATAGATAAAATTGGGAAAATAATGACATAAGAATAATTGTAGAAATCATTAATTTTACTATGCAGATTCCTAGAATTGCAAGCATCAATGTTAATATAAACATACTATGTTTTAAGGATCTATCAAGCAGCAAGATATCATAGATTATATTATTATAATTATTATATAAATTATAATTATTATAATTTAAAATTTTATAGATTATCTATGAAACTTTATAATTCTATACCACATTGTTATAATAATCTCTATGTCATTAAATTATACTCTTTATGTAAGTTTTATTGGGTAGATGCTCCATTCAGAAGTTCTTTAAATAATCTTATGAGTAAAAAACTAAGATGGCATTTCAAGAGAGGAAACAAAACAAACCACAACACTGTAAACTCAATGATTATTCGCTTTCCCAAAGATATAGGAACCTGATAAAGACCTCACCCTAGAGAGCCACCATCCCTTTCTTTCCTCCTTATCAAACACTTATTTTACAACTACTTCCAAATAAAATAAGTGACCCTGCAGACAACCAGCACTTTAACTTATTTAAACCATTAAAATTTAGAATTTTTCTACACTAAGAAGAAAATCCTAAAGTATAAGAAAGGATATGAACCACACCCATGGAGTGATTTTGGATTGACACAGAAAGATGGACATTTTTACACTTGATCTAGAAAAACACAGAATCTCTCAGTAGATAATACTGTCTGATGACCATACCTACTTCCCTGTTACATTCACTGCTCTGAGGTTACAGAACCTGTTACCACATGCAAGTGTTACAGCTCTGGAGGAAAGATATCCTTACTTGTTGGGAAGTCAGACTTTACCTACATCTGTGAAGGAAAGATATCCTGAATGCCCACAGCTGTGAGAGAAAAAGTGTGCTGACTTATCATGAAGTCAGGCTATACCTGAGCCTGGGTTCTGGTAGGGGATCGTCTTCCTGCAGGATGAGGACATCCTGCTCCTCTCAAGAGAGAGCTGCTACAGCTGAACTCGGCTCAACTTCCCTAAGAGAGTTTCCCAACAGAGAATTCCGTGGCGTTTCTGCTCAGTTCTGCAAAAAAATTCCCAGCGAAAATTCTGCTCCACTCCAGTGAGAGAAGGTTTTCACCCAAAACAATTTCAAGAAATTTATTTGGGAAGAGTAATCCAGGAAAGTGACTGCCTCTGGCAGCTGCCAAATGAACAGGCACGGGGCTTGTAAAGGGCTTCTTGAAGGGCAAGGTTTTTCATTGAGAAGATTTTCAGTGAGGGAATTGGTCAGATTTAAGTCCTCTTGACTGAATTTGAACTTGTGCAAGCTTAGATTGGCTATATTTTGTGCTCAGGGATTGGTTGGTTTTCTGCTCAGAGATTGGTTGGCTTTCTTGCTCAATGATTGACTGGTTTCTTGATCAGCTGATCAGGGGCATATTTGTCTGGGCTTCAGGGCCAAAGTGTGTTTCTTTCAGTGATCTTTTGTATCTTTTTGGCTCGAGTTTCAGGACCAGGGTAGGTTTATTTGGATGGCTCTTTTACCCTACACTATGTCCATATAGCTTACAAATATATGGCATTATATTACTATCCTCCAGGGATATCCATAAAACAAAAATATTTGATGTAATGATGTTGCAATTTCCTACATGTCATTTAAATTTTGATTGAGAAAACTAGGTTCTATATTCTCAATGTTGAAGTGACAGAATAAGACCTCAACCCACTTTCTCACTTCTGTGTGGACTATGCATTGCAAAAGTCCTGTCTTGCCTCCAAAGGCATCCAGGCATCATTCCACAATAACAGAAATGAAGGTGCTCACATTGATGCTGTTTTTACTAGAGTCCTAAATAAGCATATGATTTTACTTATCAATATTTCTTCATTTCTCTGGGTAACTCATAAAATAGCATGATTAGTATAGTATGGATTTTTTTGCTTCTGGTGATGCTACACACAAGCACACATATAGTCACTTGTGTTGCCAACTGAAATGAAAATAATTGATCTAATAAGAAAATTTAGAGGACAGAAATAGTAAACACAAATCATTCATATTGTGAAGATATGGGCACAGAATAAACTATGATAATATTCCAGTTAGATCAAACGAGTTATTGCTATCACAGAATGTATGAGTTTCCACAACCAAAGAGAATCCCACCCAGCAGACACATTTTCCTACAACACATTTTTTTTTAGAAAAAAATGGTGAATGGTGTAATAGTCATTCTTCTTGAGAAAAAATCATGGGCAAATATTTTGCACAGTTATCTGCACTTGCCTCCATTTATCCAAGTCTCCAACAAATCATAGATAAAATCATGAAAATTGTACTTGTATTTTTATCAGGATTTGGGGCTGAATTAGTTTATACAATCTTATTGAACATTCTAAGGTATGAGCAAATTGTTTCACTTGCTGTGTTGATCAGAAAATCCCAATGCTCATTCATGCCTCTACGTCCAAAAATAGAGATGGCAGCAGGGCCACAGCCAGATCTGAAGCTTTCTGTAGATCTTGATTCATCACTTTGTGTTGCAGCTGAAGGCTAGGAGATGACTCAGTTAGCACGGTGTGTGCCTCAATGGTATAAACACCTAGGCCTTATTTCTAGTAAACACATAAAAATAAAGCAACCATAGTGGTATTAACAAGCAATTTCAGGTCTTGAGGGTTGGAGACAAAGAGATTTCTTTATCTTGCTGGCCAACAAGAACAGACTACAATGTTAAATCCAGTGTAGTTAGAAACACTTTCTCAAATGAGTCAGAACTAGTAGACCTCTGCATGGAAACTCTATTCGCTGACATGACAGCAGAGTTGCATACATAATATCTGAACTCATAATAGGTAGGATTACACACACAATTCTTATACCAGAACAAGTCAGCTAAAATATTATTGCTATGGCTAGAGGCAGGATTCATGAAGTTCCATTCATATCAGAGGGCAGGACATGTAATGGGCTACGGGGACTATCAGGCATCTTCAGGCAGACGTTCCATGAGACTCTGCTCATGTGGTAGCAGATGATGTCAACACATCCTTGAAAACAAAACAAACAAAATGATACAACCCTAAACGTACTTAGTGTGTAGTCAAAAGAAAAGATCATGATAAGTTGTGATGGAATGTTAGTATTGCTTATAGCGGACTGATTCTAGGGTAGAGAGTTGGGTTACATTTTTTTCTAATATATTATAGGTATTCATGAATATTCGATAAAGAAATTTTGAAAGAATGATAAAAGAAAAACAGTTCATTAGTTCTCCATTCTCCATAAGCATGCATACAATGCACAGCTGCACATTAAGAATACACATATTCCCACACATGAAATGGTGAAAACACACTTTTATTTTACTATCTTCTTTCTAAAATAAATTTCTTCTCAATTCTTTATTAACCAGTGTAATATATTAATACACTCCCTGTTAATTCTGTATATGTCTCAATTATGGATATAACCAGTCATGTCTTTAGATAATTAATGCCTTTATTTTTCTGAGCTATAACAAACAGAAACTGTGACCTGATGTCATAGATTATCATAAAATCACATTGCTCATGGAAACTGGCACAGGAGGATTGAAAAAAGCCAGCAGCAGGCTCCATTTGACAGCCTATTGTCACAGTCAGAATCACTGGACAGAAATGGGAGCTTTCTTTTGTAAAGAGCCAGGACCACTGCCTATGAATGGCCAGATGCAGGCTTGAGATGACTGGCAGGATTACTCTGTTGTCAGATTTCTGCACCAGAATTTAGTGGAAATATAAATATTTGTTCTGTCTTTCTCAGTCCACTTCCCCCATGTCTGCTGTAACACCCACCCAGAGGTGGGGGAGAAGGAGCAGCTGCATCTGTGGAGGTCTCCCAGGCAACAGCAGGCTTCGCTTTCCATTCCTAGGTTTGAGATCTCTCTCCTGATTGGTCCTTAATCTCTTCTTTATTATCGTGTAAACAGCCCACCAATGAAAGACAACCAGAGTTAATATGAGTCCATTCACAGACACTTTTTGCCAGTCGGGCTCCTGGCAGGAGAATAGCTCTCAGCTGATTTCAGGCTCTACCCAGGTGCTTGACTGCAAACTGCTCAGCAGAGAAGGTGGGCAGCTCCTGAGACATGCAGCAGACAGAGGCCCAAGACAAGACATCCAGCATGTGCAGGGACTTGTTGGGATTCCCCCAAATCAGAGTCACCTGCTCCTGTTTTCTCTACTTGGAATTTTGATCCTGCTCCTGAGGCCAGTTCTGCTCTAAGACTGAATATTCCCAATGCAGGCTTGGAGAACTGCTTCAGTTGCAACAAGAATGATTGACTTCAGCCTCCAGAATCAGAAACAGGAGACTGCCGGTGTGCCTGTGAAGAATTATTACATCAGGGTCAGTTCTCACCTGTCATCATGAGACTATCTGAGAGCCATAACACTGGCTGACAGTTATTTTATGGAAATAGGCTATCTCACAGCCAAGAAATTTAGCACTATTACCCTATAACTATGAGGTAGTTTATGTGAATTTTTGTGTGGACTATGAGAGAGACTCAGCAGTACCACTTCATTGCTGCATCCATCGTTGTCCTAAAGTCTGGTCAGGAGGGAGATTTTCTCCATATGGAAACCTAGATCAATCATACTGATGACAATATGAATGACAGTGGACTAGAAATCTGAAAGGTGAGTGTACTGCATTTTTAATGATAAACTTGAGGTTTTATTCACCTGAATATACAACATGAAATTAAAAGCTTTTGTTATTTTGTAAGCTTTTGTTATTGCAGTAGTAATTACAATAGTCCAGAATAGTTCTCATCACTAATAGTAGATGAATTAATTTTCTAAAAAAGAATGTAAATCATGTTTCTAGAATGTTCAGAGGATTTCAGAGTGTGTGTGTGTGTGTGTGTGTGTGTGTGTGTGTGTGAGAGAGAGAGAGAGAGAGAGAGAGAGAAAGAAAGAGAGAATGAGAGAGAAAGTACAGTCTCTAGAGAATTGTTGCCACAGTTGTTGAAGTCATATAACTTTCAGGAATTTTATATATTTTAAAAATTGCCTTTTGAAAATATATTTATTGATGTTTGTCACAGAGTACCATGTTTTAGAGTAAGTTATCTACTTTTACTATGACTGTTTAAAGTTTAAATCCAGTCATCAGACATGGTGTAAGGTGCCTTTACCCTTGCTACTTACTTGGTGTTCCTCAATGGCATTTTCAAATATGCTGGGATATATTTTATATATATATATATATATATATATATATATATATATATATATATAT
>JABTXL010005465.1:519291-590033 GCA_025134845.1 Neodon shergylaensis
TATATATATATATATATATATATATATATATATATATATATATATATATATATAAATTTATGTGTTTATTTATTTGTGATTAGTTGTAGTAGAGTAGGTTTTAAGAACAAAATGTTGAATTGGTTTAGCTTTCTTTCCTATAAACCTTTCTAAAATAACAGTATACTTTCATGCGTGTAATATAAGATGTTACGGTCATTATTTTTTCTTTATTTCAAATTTAATCTCTTCTCTTGAAAGTTTCATGGACAATATCTTTACTAATCATATACAAATCCAATTAACTGTTTTTAGAGGAGGATTATTTTGTAGTAAAGATTGTATAACTTAATTTTTAAATTACATTGCAGAACACAAACAACAAAGAATGTATTAAAATAATTTTCACTAGAAATTAGGTCTGAGTTAGGTGAGAGTACTTGGAAAGTCTTAAGACTGACACATACTCAGAGGTTTCGGGAGCATGAAGTTGTATTACCGTGACAAGAACTTCTGTTTGTTTACTTTTACTAAGCAAGCCCTTGTTTGCTCTGGTGATAGTCCTCAGAAATAAACCTACATTAATGTCTGATGGAGATGTTCATAATTAAAAAACTGGTAACACAGAATATTCAGAGCAAGTGTATCAAGGGGGATGCTTGGACCTTTCCAGAAACCCACACCTTCTGCACTGTGTAGAGGGAATTCTTGCATCCCATTGTATGAGTCACTGGATCTGGTAAATGATTGATATACATGCAAGGAGACTGCACTTCACAGCAAATAGTAATTTTATTTATCATGGAAAACATCTACTTTCAGCAACTGCAAATTATAAATATATTTAGGTGTCCAGGAATACTTGCTATGGAATGTGTTTCCCTTTTTTTTCTTGAGGTTTGCTGCAATGTTTATATTGATTAGATCTGAAGAGACATGTCTCAAAATTTACTTTGAACTATGAGTTGCCTTCTCTGCAAAACTTTGGATCAGTAGTTTTGTGGGTTAATTTTCCCAGCATAACATAGCTTTTCCAAAAGCTAATGGCATGTTACTTTAGGCAGGCAGTTTGCACTCTCCCAAATTTATCCCCAAATTCTCTATCATGAATTTTTTTACACAATAATTCAACATATCATACCCCAAAGGGTATGCTACATTCAAAGGCACCTCTAGTTAACAGCATGCCTCTTGGATTTGTGTAGTCTTTCTCAAGGCTGTTTAGATTTGTATTTTGCTAAGACTGAAAATATTGAATATATATTTAAATATATGAATATATTTCACTAAGATTGAAAATACACACAGAAACACATATATATGTATATATATTTGAAAGTGGCTATATTTACTTTGGACAATGGAAAAAAGAAATCTCTATTCAAAGAATGTATTTATGACATTTAGACATTACTGTTAAGGTTATAATCTGACTTAACATATTCTAGACAGCAGATTCTTATTAACATCTGTGATTTGCAATCTATTGATTGATCACTCCTCCCATCTTTTTCTTTTGATGCCCTCACTCTTCCCATCTTTGTGTGATTTTGAAGTTGAGGCATATTTTCAGTGTTTCTGATTCTCGGCAGAGATAATAAGGGAAAAGCAAAGTAAACTAGGAAAAGTTTTCAAGGAGACGTAGGTTGTGAGTATGCTCTGTCATGTAGTTTCTCTGCAGAGACTATGCATGTTGATATTGCCCATCCTCTGGCTTCCCTTCCCACAGCCTTTCAAAGACTACAACAGTAAAATGGTTCTTTGTACTTATGGATTACCTTTCCTGTTGGAGTGCGTTCTTTTTCTCTTTGGAACTTCTTTGGGGATTGGTGTTCTTTGGAGCTTCAGGTACTGAGTTAACTATGGCAACAAGTGGGTAGAACATAGTAACAAAGAGATATACACTTAAATGTTGGACATGGGTAGGATCTGCTTGCTCTGATGGAGAATGCCAAATGTTTCTGGAATGTTGGTGCATTTAATTTACACACACGAAACAAGGATGTTATTTATTTTATGCAGCTGAATAAGTAGGCAGGTTTGTGGTAAGTACCTGAACAAGGAGGCAAGTTTAGATACTCTTGGGGATAATTCTCTGTAGGGGAGTAGTCTCAGTCTGAAGGTATCCTAAGGCAGAATATGTAGTTGGTATTTTCTCTATACATTGCCAGTGCTCAAACTCCTACCAGAGGCCATCTTTGCCATCCCAGCGAATCTCACCTGGTGTCTCAGTTAGGGTTTCTAGTGCTGTGAAGAGACACTATTACCAAGGCAACTGTTCTAAAGGATTGGGGCTGGCTTACAGTTCTGAGTTTTTAGCTTATTATTCTTCATGGTGGGTAGCTCACAGGCAGACATAGTGCTGGAGAAGTATCTGATAGTTCTACATCTTGAACAAGAGGCAATAGGAAATGAAATAAGGGTCACATTATGCATATCTTGAGCACAGGAGACTTTAAAGTCCAACCCCAACAGTGACACATTTCCTCCAATAAGGCCCCACCTACTCCAACTAAGACACATCTTCTAATTGTGCCACTCTCTTTGGGGAGCATGCTCTCTTAAACCACCACATTCTACTTCCTGGCCCCATAGGCTTCTAGTCATATTATAATGCAAAAAATGCATCCAGTCCAACTACAAAAGTCCCTATAATATATAACAGCCTTAAACTTATTTTAAAGTTGGAAGTTCAAAGTCTTAGAATTTTTGTAGTCTCTTAACTGTAATCCCCTGTAAAATCAAAATCAAAAAGCAGATCACATACTTCCAACATGTGATGGCACAGGATATTCATTACTTTTCAAAACTGGAGGAAAGGGAGGATAGTTAGGAAATGCTGGACAAAAGTCAACTGGGAAAACTTCAAAATGTATTTATATGTTTGATATCAAATAACTCTTGAGATCTCCAACGCTTTTCAACTTTACTGACTTCCAACATATTTTTTTTTCTCTTTTGGTTCATTCCACTTCCTGTTAGCAACTTTCTTTTGCAGGTACTCTACAATTTTGGCATCACAAACATCTTGGGGTCTCTAAGGCAATCCAGGTTTCATTTATATACCTTCATTCAATGCTCTCTCTCAGCCTCCATGCAGGGGCACCCCTGATACATACCTGACCATAGGGGATCCCCTTAGTAGAGGAGGAAGATTCCATAATCCCTTTTTACTACCCTTGACTCTAAAGTCAGAGACATGAGAACAAAGCTGCCAAGTTCTGCTCCTTTCTGGGGATGGTACATGACTCCCTCATTCAATTACATATTCACCAGCTTTCTGTTTTTGATGGTTTTCTGATGGCCTAACCTTGGCTGTTCTGAAACTGGATATGTGGGCCAGAATAACGTCTACCTTAGAGATCTGATAACCTCTACCTCTGGAGGACAGGGATTAATGTCATGAACCACCACACCCAACTCTTAATTTTTAAAGTATCTATTGTTGTATTTAATTTAATTTCACAAGTTGCAAACTTAGCTCAGTAGGATCTTGCTCTGAGGTCATCACTCCCTTTATTGTTAATCTTCTTATCTCATTGAACACATGATTTAATAATATTCTACTTCCTGATGCTCCTTTTCTCATCAAATTTTACGTTTTTAAATAACTCTTCTCAGTTTGTTCCTTTTCATTATGTATTTTTATTAGAGTTAAAAATAATACCTATACAACAAAATCTATAATAGGCTGTTTTGAGATTTTTCTCTGCCAGTGCAGTTATTCTAAAATTATTCACGTTAGCCACAGACAGACTATTCTGACAAGGCAGCCACTTTATTCACCAAGATATAACAAAAAATGATCTCAAGGCCACATACTAATATTTTTATTCTATGAAACCTGTTGATCCAGGCACCCATAGTTCAAAAAACTGTTAGCATCACTATCTTCCATGCTCCTCCAAGTATTGCCCATTATGCAGCACTTAAACCATTCCTCTGCTTTCCTAACCCAAACTCCCAAATCCTCAAAAAAAGTACCTTAGTCAGACCTATCCCAATAATACTTCTGTCCTTAATAGCAATTTTTTTTCTTAGTTCAGGTTTATATTGCTTTGAAGAGACAACATAACCACAGCAAGTCTTATAAAGAAAAACATTTAATTGTGGTGGATTACATTTTCTGAGTTTCAATCTATTATCATCATGGTAAGACACGGGGGTGTGCATGATGATGTAACATGTAAATGGAGACTGTGTGTTGGTTTCCTGGCCATCCAGGCCCAAGTACTCACGTAGAATCTATACTAATTACAACACCAATTGTCTCATGGCTCAGGCATATTTCTATCTAGATCTTACATCTTAAATTAATCCATTTCTATTAATCTGTGTATTATTATGAGACTGTGGAATACTGGTAAGGTTCCAGCATCTTTCTCCTTTACCAGCTACATGGCATCTCTCTGATTCTGCTTCTTTCTCCTTGCATTCATCTTAGTTTTCCTGCCTAGCTTTATTCAGCCCTGACATGGGCCAAAACATATTCTTTATTAACCAATGATAATAAAACATATCTTTAGCATACAGAGGGGAGTAACACATCAGTAGAGATGACTGAGAGTTCTACATCCTGTGAAGGCCACAGCACATAGTCTGTCTCACTGGCTGTGGCTTCAGCATATGTAAAACTGCCTCTGCAGTGATACAATTTCTCCAACAAGACCATAACTCCTAATAGTGCCAGCCTACTTTGGGGGTCATTTTCTTTCAAACCACCACACCCCAAAACCCCCTTATATTTTTCTTATGTTTATATTCAAATATCTATGAATCTATTAATTTTACACATTGTCAACTGTTGGATCATTTTCTTTTTCAAATTCTTCACATAGTATTATTTTGGAACTATTAGTCATATCTGCATTTATTCTAAAAGAATTGCATTCATTATTTACATATTTCTATTATTAACCATGAATTCATCATTAATGATCAGAAATAGCATCTGAAGAAGAGCCCCATGAACCTGGAAAGGATCCTGTTCTGTTGATTCTTAATTTCAGACCTCATTTCTGCCATCTCCCATATTTGCATTCCTGAACAAAACTTATGTTTTTAATCTGTATGTTTTTTTGACCACAATAGGACATGATAATTTGTAACATAGATTAAAGAGACAGTAAATCTAAGGCCGTATAACATTTGAGCCACATTATAGGAAATTATGACCCTAGAGAAATAAGCAGATACTCAGATTCCATTGATAGTTTTAGAAGACTGATCCCTTCAGCTTCACAGTTATTCTTTGTTTCATGCTTAGTTGCTCAGACATTACTCTGATTGCCTTATAAAACCCTACGTATCACCTTGAAACCCTAAGTAATTATAAAAAACATGATATGGTTTATAGAAGAATAAATTTGTTAGAATCTTTGTTCCATATACATAAAAGCAGACCTGTACCTTAGACACTAGATAGTGTCTGATAGTGTCCTGATAATAGTCATTGTTTTCGTAGGGTGTTTCACTGGCTAGTGGCCTGATTGTAATAATTGCTTATCCAGGATGTCTGTGAATGACTGTGCTGTACAGGACTATTGTCTAAGTCATACACCTTGGAGAGTTTAGCTTTCCCAACTTATGATAGATCATCCCTTCTGGGCTTGATGACTGTTTATAGGTCCAAACTGAAGAGCAAGCAGGAACAACAGACCCTCACATGATTATCCAGCCCTTTCCTACTCTCCATTTTTACAATGTTGGCCTTGCCTTCTGGAAAGGGTTAAAGTATATTAGAGTAGACAGTCTCCATCTATGGGGAATACATCATTTTTCCTCGGTAAAAACTTTCTGGTCCAAACTTTAAGTGGGAGTAGCTTCCACATACCACATAAGATAGCCTGTCATCTATGTTTTTTAAGATAATTCCAAAATTACAAAGATTCCACAGAGGTAATTTTGATTTTATTGTTAATTGGTTTATCAAGAGAATCTGAGCATGTTGTAGGAGCTGCAGGTTGCATCCCGCCACCCAGCTCCCTCCACTGGCTAGCTTCACCAGAAATAACAACACACAAACTGTATTCTTTTAAACACTGCTTGGCCCATTAGCTCTAGCCCTTACTGGCTAATTCTGATATCCCCATCAACCCATCTCTAATAAAATGTGTAGCATCGGTCTTCCCGGGAAAGATTCAGCATGTCTGACCTGGTGGCTTGCTTCTTCGCGTCTGTCCGGAAGAGGGGAGCATGGCCTCTGAGCTCACTTCCTCTTCCTACCAGCATTCTGTTCTGTTTACTCCTCCCACCTATGTTTTAACCTATCAGGGCCAAGCAGTTTCTTTATTACTTAACCAATGAAATCAACAGATTGATATATGACACTCCCACATCATGAGCAGGCACTGCAGACAATGTTTACATCTTTTTCCAAGGTAAGAGATTTTAGTAGCACTTTGGGTAGTTGGGTGATACAACAAAACTAATTATGGATTTAAGAAGAGCAGTGATGGTCTCAATTTGAAAAATGAGACACACAACTGAATCAAATTTTCACGGGGGAGTAGAGGTTCAGAAGATATTTTTGTATAGAGTTTGTCCCAACTATGTTAGTAAAAGCAGCATAGAGTATTCAACTATGTAATGAGATATATCACTAAGGTGAGTCTGTCTGGAAAGACTGTCCGTGGGGCATATCATATTTTTCTTTTATGGTATGTGATGGCAGGCCTTCTTGATGGGTGCATGGTTTTAGTCTTCATAAGGTAGCACATAAAGGGAAGAGGTATCTGTGAACAACTGCATAGACAGCATAGCTATTTTTTGTGGATAATGAGACATCTGTCCCTCGGCTAGGTGAAAGCCCTGGGTTAGACTGATGTGTAAGGTGGGGATTGCATCAGACAATGATGTTAGGCCTGCAATCAGTATTGGCCCACTACATAATAGTAAATTGGATCTAGGTTTATGAAAAGAGATATTGACTGGTGTTTTTTAATATCTTGGAACAAAAGAGAAAGATATCCCAATTTAGATCAGTAATATAGATTGCCGAGAATCCCAAAGCCTGGAACCAATGAGACAACTCCTGTCCCCATAATGATGAGAGTAACTAGTAGGGAAAGATACTCTTTTAGTTTCACCTTTGATACAGAGAAATGGAAAAATTCATTATTAGGTAACAGTTAGACATTAGACTTATTTATGATTACATGAGTGATTATATTTACCAAAGACAATCAACACTGAAAATGCTGAAATTATGGAGAAGCTCTAAAGAAACAAAGAATATCTCATAGACTATGGTGTGGGGCTACGCTGCTTGAGTGCAGACAGGATATGTCTTAGGACTTTGGAAGAAAAGAAACTGAGTGATGTAATTACATAGCCCCGTTGCATCCTTGAGATTCATACTTTGAAAACTGAAACACTACCTGATGGACTGTCTCATATGATCCACTAGAGATCACCAGAAAATGTATCAATAGATTTTAGGTACAGGAGTATAATAGAGTGTAGATAATAAGCATTACTGAGGGAATTAGGTATGAGGAAAGCAAAGGGCGATGCCCAGTTGACTGGGGCTGACAGTACTGTGTTCAACAATAGCTCAAGGAAGACCTGGAACAAACAAGGATTTTGAGAACACCATGGAGTTTTTAACTTTGGTGAATCATTTGGTGGGGTGAGATCTTAATAAAGTTGGAAATCCCTTAACAAATTAAAGTAGCTTATATCAGCATGTAAAGAGTCTATAAACAGGACAGCAACTTGGAAGAGATACAAGAAAAAAGTAGGGAAGAAAAAAGAGTCTATCTGAGCTAGTAGAGGGAAAATGTATCTGGATTTGCAGTGAGCTTGAGTTCTGATGGGAAAAAATTTCAATGAAAGAACAAAATCTATATTAACAAACTTTGGGGTGGCTTTAAAACCTGATAAGAAATTCATAGACGCTATCGATTATAAGTCAGTAAAGTAAATTCAACCAAGTCTGACATTGGTATGGGCATTTTTTTAATAGATTAATCACTTTACTTTTTTATTCTGCAGAAATATGTTAGGTTTGGTCCTATTAGCCCATTCAGGGTCTTCACCAGAAATCAGGATTGGTGAATATACTTACAGCATTTGCATCTAAGCCACAATGCCAACCCGTTGCCCCTCTGAGGCCATTTGTCTGGGCAGCAGATACAACATGACAGAGTAATCCTTCCTTAGTCCTCCTTTTGTCCAAGCAGGGAAGAGCAAAAAGAGCCAGATCCATCACATCAATCATGGGTTGTGAAATGAATGAAAGACATATTGAAGTCACTGGGAGATAGAAGTAGATTCATTCATGGAAAATGACTGACGATACTACATAATATAGATTGGGATACAAACCAGTCAATCCCCAATCCTTTCAAACTTGCTATTATATAGGATATTGAAATGTGGAAGAATGGAAAAAACAATTGTTGCTAATGGATACAATGTACCCATACTCTAGTATACCTTATTTATATTTGATATTAGTATCTTCTTAATTATAAATTTCTGGGGTCAAAATGGCAGCTGCTCAGAATAGACTACTATAAATTATCAATGGGCTTCACAATGGTTATCTCTGAAGCTCTAATGTTAATTATAGGATGATGACTCAGGGATTTGGCTCATTTTAAAGAGAATACTCTGTATAATGATTTTTCTATATACATAGCATATTACTAATATTTGAGTGTTTTGCAGATTTATAGACTCACTTAAGAAACATGTATGTGTACCAGAAGAATCAATAATTGAAAATTATTTCACAAAATGTTCAAATGCAGAATCCATAGGGACTTTATGGTTGGATAAGACACAAGTGATACTTACTGTGTTAGTTACAGTTCCTTTGCTGTGAAGAGACACCATGACCATGGAAATACATGTAAAGAAAAACATTAAATTGAGTTGGCAGATTACAATTTCAGAGGTTTGGTCCATTTTCACCATGATGGGGAGAATGACAGCATATAGGGAGGCATGGTGCTGGAGAAATAGTTGAGAGTCCTACATCTTTCAGGCAATAGGATAATTAAGCCCTAACCTTATAATCCATTTTATATCTTAAATATTTTATAATGCATATATCAGTCAAGATGTATTAGCTGGTAAATTATTTGCATGGGGATATAGATAGAATCAGAGATTGAATTGGACTAACTTCATACCAGTAGTCAAGAAATAAGATGTCCTGTGTAAATTGGGAGCATGGGGGGACCATGGGAGAGGGTTGAATGGGAAGGGGGAGGAAAAAGGGGGAATAGACAAAAATGTCTACCTCAAAAAATCAATAAATAAGAAAGATCCAAACCAAAGCTCACTTTGCAGAATCCTACATTGGGGCCATTTCATCTGAAACTAATACTAGAGAACCTTGTTAATTTTACCTTCTACAAGTCTCGGTCTTGTGTCTGCTCCAGTATATGTTCCCAGGTTTCATGCAGATGACCAGCCTCCTTCAAGTTAACTTTCCGGGGACTCCTATCCAGGGTGTTAGAAGATAAATGTACTCAAATTAATACCATGTCAAATGTGGAGAAACAATTGTATATGGCAATGCCTGTTCTGCCTTTATGAGGGCTACTTTTGAATGAAGGGACTAAAACCACCATGACTAGCAGAGTTGTGATCGACAACAATTTCTATCTCTTGTGGGAGTAAACAGGAAATGAAGATTGTGCTCTCAAGGAGATGTAAGGTTTAAACTTCTATGTCCACTCAGAGATTTTCCTGAATATTCAAGAGAGGAGGCATATATCTAAGAATGGATCATGCAGAAACAATACTTTTCCTTAATTGGGTAACAGAGCAAACACAAACTTGATAAAACTGGTAATTATCATTGTAGACAGCCACTACTCCACTTAACAGCTTCTAATCCCACAGTCAGTTTGTGGCACATAAACTGGGAGTAGCTGAATGTAAATCCCCAAGATAAGGTTGATGATAAAGAAAATAAAGTTCTCTGTTTCTTTAGCCTGAAGTAGTCATGAAGTTTCTGACATATTGAAAATAAATTATAGCAAGTTTTCTTTGTTTCCAAGGTAGGCAGGTGGTTTGACTGACTTAGCAGTGAAGATTGTGTCCCTATGTAGGAAATATTTATTGGGAGCTTTCAGCCTTGAAGGGATTTAAATATTTGTCAAGAAATCACAGGGAAACTAGAAGCTAGTATTTTAGTTCCATAATGATCCAAGGAAGGAAGGAATGATCACTCTGCCTGAAAGCCCTTATAACCACTGCTTTTTTAGGATATTTGTCGATCTGTGCCTTTAGTTTCCTGTGGGATCAATGTAGGAAGTGAAGTATGATAGAAGGAAATGGTACAACAGGAACAGAGAATTTGGCTGGAATGTCTAGCAGAAAACAGATATACCCTTGCATATGCCCCCACTATACAAGTGCACCTTATCTACAGCAGGTTCCCTTTTCCCTACTTAGCATACAGATAGATTTGCTGCTTTGTCAAAGACTAGTTTTTACATTCTTCATGGTGATTTTGGGGAAGGGAAGAAAATAGTAGAAAAAATTGGGCATAATATGTGGCAGAAAAATTGAAGTAAAAGAAAAATCAGTCCATAAATTTTCCTTGTCTAAAGGACACTTACCAGTTTATCTGGCCTTGTGACTCTTACTCTAAGATGGTTAAATCTTGGAAGCTCATGTGGATTTACATCAACTCAGAGACAGGTATTAAAGAATCTTTTGCCAGTAGCAAACAGAGAAAAACAAGAATCTTCCTGCTTGACAGGGAGGATGGAATTTTAGGACCTCAGTATATCTTAATGCTTATTCTTTCTTTATGGCACCTCCAACCAATCCACTATTTTAATAATTTATGTTATTATTTTTATCCTTGATGCTTGCTTTGTTTTCTGGCCCATCATGCACCGAACATTTACAATTTTGTGTTCATTTTCCAGTTGATGTGACATAAATAAAACAGGCATTCCAACATCAATAGAATTCAGGTAAATGAAACAAATTATTGAGACCCCTGGTTTATTTGCTTGTTTAAAGATTATGAATATGAGAATAAAGTATCACGATGACACATCCTCCCGGGCTCCCAGGTTATGTGTTTGTTTGTCTTTACTTTTTTCTTTGAGTAATGGATTTTACGGAGACAAGGGGACATTAGGAATTATTTAAGATTACTGAAATCAGTTAAAGAAAGAATTTTTAGAGCATCTCCTGAAAGCAAAGATAGGTGCGTCAGGTGTAGGCACCACAATTCAGTGCTGAAGTAACAGGAGAACCAGGAGAGGCTAAGCACTGTGTCTCTGAAGTCAGAATACACTTTTCTCAGCACCTACACAAATTATCCTCCTAATTTCCTTATTCCCATGGTTAAGAGTGATGCGTAGTATCTAGCTTCACTTCTCTCCTGTTCCTCACACTCTTCTCCACATTTGTCACTATCCCTAAGCTTACTTCTCATCTGGTCTGTCTAACTAATAATTCTCTAGTGGTGAGAAATCATTGTTATCCTAATGGTATGTAAAACACTTGGATACTGAAAATGTCTAGAGGTCATGCTTTGGATCCTTCTAACCAGCTTATCTTTGGGACTGTCACCCTGCCATCTAGATACATCATATATGTGTGTGTGTGTGTGTGTGTGTGTTGTAGTTTTACTTAAAAGTGACTGTTTTCTGTACAGTTGCTGCAATATGTAGCCTTGAACACTTGCCCTCATGGTTGTGTAGTAAAATATATTCATAGGCAATTCATTTTGAAATCTAGACAGTTGTTAACAAATATCAGTTGTCTGAAAGATAGTCAACCATATGTGTGAACCCTGATGACTAAGTTTGAAAAGACCAGTGAGCTGCATGTAACTAGTTTCCATTGCCTTGTTTTGTCATCAGTGCCAGAATATGGATGTGAGTCTTGAAAAGTTAGCCGCTGTCTCTCAGAAAAAAACTTGCAGCCTTCTCATCAGGGTATCAGATAGGAATGTGATTACTACTAAATGCAAACATGTAAAACAGGAACAACCAACCCTGCCTGTCAGCCATTGCTGATAATTCTAATCATTTCCTGGGGACTTACACAGGACAATCCTCTATGCTGTACTATTGACATCTTGGGGAGTTAAGCTGTACCAAACTTGTGAAGGATCATCCCATCTTGGCTTATTCACTGGTTTCATACCCACATAGAAGAGCAATCAGAGTAACAGGAACTTTACCTGAGTATCCATCCTCTCTATCCCACATGTTATATGTCTATCTGGCCTAAATTAAGATTGCCTCCAGGAAATCAAACATATATATGTCATGGGTTCTAGTAGAGAAAGTCTTCATATATGCAGCTACTTAAAAGCCATCATCTCTACTGGGTAAAGACTTTCTGGTACAGCTTTGTGTTGGAATGTTCTACATTCCAGTAAGTAGCCCATAACCTATGCCATAAAAATAAACCTAAGAACTTCATTTGTTCCTCAGAACAAATTTTGTGCAATTTGTAAATTGCTTTGCCATTAAAAGGTGTTTTAGTCATCATGTGCATCTCTTACTAAGAGAAGGAATTTTGGCAACATTTGGGGTATTTGAGTTGTAATGGTAAAATCAAGAATACATTTGCCAAATGAAGTGATGCTTTCATTGATGTGAATTTTTTTTCTATAATTCTGTTTAAGGAGGATAGTGGTATGAGCATGTTTCTAGGTAGGGTAGTGAAAAATACCACTAATATGAGACCATTAGGTCATGGATATGTCTCTATAATAAATCATAATATGATAGCCGTTTTCCATGTGCTATCAGTGGCAGTCCAGATTGATAGGTGTTTGTTTGCCATTAGCACCATGATTCACACATCAGGGAAAAAGTATCATTGATAACTTCTTGAGACAACATGGCTCCTACTGTCTATAACAGATTTGTCACTGGGAAAATGAACAGTTCTGAGTAAGACTGCTTATTGGGGGTTGTGTGAGAAAGGAATATTAGACTGCCATCTTTGGGATTGTTTTTTGATATAGTGGTTGAATTTGATAAAAAGCATAAATGGAGTGTTTGCTTTTTATTTACTTATTTTATGTGTAGGTGAGCAAAATAGAAGACCAGTATTAAACCAATAGTTAAAAAAAAGTCACAGCTTTGTACCCCAATCCTGGCTGGATCCCTTGAAAGAGTCATGTATCTGTGAAGAAGGGAGTGATTTAGAAAGAAGTAAGAATATATATACATATATATATAGTCACAAGTTGACTTTATAGAGAGGGTAAATCAGTGAACAATCATGCAGATATTATTCTCAATTTTTGTCAGATTCCAGAGACAATTATAATTAAGTCAAGTGACACAAAATTTCTTAGAAATGTAGAAAAAATTATCCCAGCAAAGAAAGAATCTCCCACGTATAGGGTCTTTGGCAGTGTGACATGTGGAAGAAGGGACACATCTGAAAGTTATGGAAACAGAGAAATTTAATAAATCAACAGAACTACTACCTCTAGACTGAAGCTGCACAATATGAGGAAGTGCAGGGAAATCAGTTTCTAATGCACTGTTTTACATCAGCGATTAGAGATACTTGTGCATTCACAGAAAAGGTTTACATAAATGTCACTGGCTGGAGAAAAATAGAGATGCACCAGGCCTGACTGAGGAAACCAGGTAATAGGAATTCAGTGTCTACTCTCTAGGTGACTGGAGCTGAAATCTAGCCTGCAGCAGAGAGTGAAGAAAGAATAAAGTATCTTGAGGATTTAATGGGCTTTGGAGGTCTTTTCATGGGGCAGTATATTTATAAAGTCAGAAATATCTTGGAATATCTAACTAAAGCCAGCATGCCAAGTGTGTTTTTAAACAGGGAATGCAATCTGGAGAAGATAAGCAAAAGAACAAAGGAGGAAGAAGTAAATTTGGAACACTAGAAGTCAAATTTGGCAAGATTTTTGTTGATTATGAGTTACTAAGGAAAAACAATTAAATGGAAGCTCAATTCCATTCTAATGATATTATGGGAGGCTATGAAGACTGACAAAAAGTTCATAGAAGGCATAGATGAAAGCAGTATAAAGGAAACAAGTCTGTCCCTGGTGTGGGAGGTTATACAATGGTGTTTGATTATGCTGTGCATATTTCAACATGAACTATCTCTTATTACCCACCATTCATATTACATTTTACTACACAACAATGGGACCAAGGGTTTAAGATTTGGACAAGGAGTACCTATATAGGATATAGGTGGATCTTCAACAAATAGAGGCTTAAAGTTATCCCAGTTTGTGAGGAGTATCTAATTGTGGAGAAAGTACTAGTTGCAGGAATCATCCAGGTAGACAGATCCACGGCACAACATGTTTCTAAAGAGAGTCTGTACTAGGAGTGTAGGAAGGCCATCTGTCTATGTGTTACTTTCATTGGTCAATAAAGAAACTGGCTTGGCCTTTTGATAGGCCAGCCCTTAGGTGTGTAGAGTAGACAGAACAGAATTCTGGGAGGAAGAAAGCAGAGTCAGGTAGACGCCATAAAGCTCTGGCCTGAGATAGACGTAGGTTAGAATCTTTCTGATAAACCACCACCTCGTGGTGCTAGACAGATTATTAGAAATGGGTTAATCAAGATGTGAGAATTAGCCAATAAGAGGCTGGAACTAATGGGCCAGGCAGTGTTTAAATGAATTCAGTCCGTGTAATTATTTCAGGTGTAAACTAGCTGGGGAGCCAGGTGGCGGGAAGCGGCCCACCACTCCCTTTACACTAGGATAACATTGATTTCTCACATCTGGAAAAACTAAATTTTGTAGATACATCTGGAGGCAGGATTAAGGTAAAGGATCCTTAGGTGTAAAAGTAGTTAGAGGCTCAGGAGAGCAATAGGAGCCAAACCCATCAAAGTAATTAGTGGTGGGTTAATGAAGGAGAGCTCCATGAAAGCACTCTAGGGGATGGAAGAACTGAGAATTTCCTACACACCTAACCATCTTGGTGTCTTATGTGTATTCTGTTGTATCCAACATTGATATATGAAATAAGACAATGATTTTTTTTAATCTATGTGTGCCTTAGAACACCTGGTTTATATTTGATGCTAGTATCTCATTATGAACTTTCTGACACTTTCTCAGAACAGATAACCATGGATTTTCAAAATGCTACACCAAGTATATTATCTCTGCAGCCCTGCCGTCAATTATAGGACAGAGGCTCAGAAATTTGCCTCATTGTTTGGCCCATACACTATATTAAGATTTCTTTCTTTGTAGATAGCAAAAATGCTACTATCTCAGATTGGGGTATTCATGGAAGACATGAGCATGTATAACTGATAAGTAAAGAATTGAAAATGATTCACAAACAGGACAAAGGAAGTGTGTTGCTGTAGAATTATTGGAATATTTATTGTTACCTAAGACACGAGTGATGCACCGAGGTTACTTTGAAAGTATATGATATTTGCCTGTAAATGTCAAGCAGCATACAAAAGATAAAAGCAGATACTGTTGAGGCCTGGATTCTGTGAACTCTTAGTGTCAGTGCTGGTAATGGGTTATATCTGTGTAAATGTTGGCCGTGAAAGCCTGTGGTTTCTAAATGAAGACAGGATATTGTGATATTTCTGATTGCATACTACTTCTCATAGATTACTATTGTTTACTCCATGTACAAACATATACATAGCTACTTCCCAATGTGTACATTGTGTCATTGTTGTATGTAGATGTGCATATATATTTTTGTTTGTGTATGATCTTTTTTTACTGAATAGCCCATAAAGCGTCTTGTCCCTGGAGAAGGGCAATAGTTTCTCTCTTAGTATTCTTCACTTACCTGCAGTTTTCAGCTAAGTGTCAGATTTTGTAGTTTCTCATCTGTGTTGAAATACCAAATGCTGATGTCATTGGGTTCATCATTTTTTAGGTATGCATGATTTTGATATTTCATGTGTGTAACTTCATTGTCTTATATAGAAACCAGTTCCCTCATGGCTGACATATAGTTCCACATGATCTTAGTATCTGTTCGCTCAATTTCTTCAATGTGATCATAGCCTTGGGATAATTTTAAATTTGGTGGAATCATCATTTGGATCAGACATACCACTGTCAATTGTTCTTTGAAGTTTACTGAGCTGTGGAATTCTATAACAGACTCTGTGATGCAAAATGAAGGGTTTTTTTTTTTTGGAGGTGAAGGCTAAATATATCAATGGATATAAGGATAGGTATTTAAAACAAATATCAAAAATTAGCAGTCAAAGGTTCACTATAAGGATTTTTGATACCCACAGGCATAGGTTTGCTGTATCATGCATAAAATTTCTGCATGGCTATGATGTATGTCTGAAAAATTCTGATAAGGCTTTGGGCACTAAGTCACTAATAATCTTCTAAGAGTAAAGATTTGGAAAATTTTTAACTTTTAAAATGGTGGTAAAATCATACCATTTACCTTGATATTTTGAAGTATTGTTAGCTGCAGTTTTTACATTATCATAAAATGATGAAAAATTAACAATCTCAATTAAATAGGGGATTGTCTCTAAGATCTTGATATTGCAATAATTTCTTAAGTGAATCTTACTGTAAAGTACAACATTAAAGGTGAGGATTTTGACTGAACTTTGAGATGGGGTGTATAGCAGAGTCCTCTGTGCATCTCTTGTTATATTTTAATGTGCAGAGATCACAGATGAACAGCACGGAACTTGACCATGTCTGATTTCAGTCCACAGTTCAGAAAACAAAACTGAAACTGGAGGAACAAGTATGACAGAATCACAGCTAGGGAGGAAGCAGAACAGATAATTAGGTAAAATGAACATTAGTATTGTTCTTTTTATTGATTTTTATTGAGCTCTACATCTTTCTCTGCTCCCCTCCCTGCCTCTTCCCTCCTCTTCAATCTCTCCCCCCATGATCCCCAAGCTTTCAGTTTACTCAGGAGATCTTGCTTTTTTCTACTTTCCATGCAGATTACATCTATGTATGTCTCTCTTAGTATCCTCATTGTTGTCTATGTTCTCTAGTGTAGTTCTTAGGTTAAATTTATTAAGTTATTTTTTGCCTTTAAGGGTATAATACATACAGCCAGGTATATGACTTAGCCAGAAACATGTTATGAAAATATAAACCTGGGATTTATTTCCAGAATACACTTATTAAAACATAGGCATGCGGGTATTAGCAGGCAATCCCAGGGCATGAGGAAGGGGTGGTGACATAAAAATCCTCAAGTTTTACTGGCAAGGTAGGATAGACAATTTGCAAATTCTTTTCATTGGAGAAACACTATCTCAAATCAGCTAGTTGTAATATACATACACATTTAAACAGCATGTGATTGATATGTAGGCATAATAACACCCACTATTTGCCATCATCTATGATTGTATACACAGTTCTAACACTATGGCCAAGCAGTCAAAATTGCAGTGTGGATAGAGACAGGAATGCTGAATCCCAACTCCCATCACAGTGGTATTGGTATTTAAGGAGCAGACGAACGAGGAAAGTCAGATTTTTCTCAGGGATGCTTGCTTTGAGAAGCTGCACTTGTTCCGTTAGATGGTCCCATATCCATGCACTTCATTAACTCAGTAATTATTAAAGGGAGATAAAGTATATGAACTTAAGGTGCAATAATTTTGGTCGTGTATGGAGAGGTATTCTAGTGTGGGGAATGGGCTGAATTTTTCCAAATACACTATTACATATGTTAATATTGAATAAAAATTACCAGTTCCACCTGAGAAATAACAATTGTTGTCACTTGCCTATAGACAAATGTGAAGTCAAACATAAAAATTTAAGTACAGAATTGTTGAAAATATACATATATTTTAAGCTTTTCTTTTCTAATATATATATATATATATATATATATATATCTTAAATTAACATTTCTTTATCAAATCCAAGAAGCTTTTTTTTTAGAGCACTCTAAAAGACATTAATACATTATGTAGTCTTATAATCTGAGCATATAATCATTACACTTCGGGAAGCCGACACAGACAGATCATAAAGAGGTAGCAGCAAGCTGCGCGTGGCAGCGAGAATCACAATCAGAAAGACACAGGAAGAAAAGAACATTTTTCTGTAGATACTGAGCATCTAGCAGCAAGCATATGTGATCAGCCCACAGACATCAATTTCTGGTATCATCTATTGTTGATTGGAACTGAAGCTCGGGGCAAATTACAGTTTTTTCCTGTTTTCCATTCACTTCATTGCTCTTGCTGCAATGCACCGGCAGGCGGGGAGAAGGGGCAGGGGGAGTTGGGAGGGAGAAACGAATCAGCAGCTGTAGTGGATATCTCCAAGGTTACCACAGTATTGCCTTTGAGATCTCTCTGCTGATTGGTCCTCATACCTTCTTCTATTTGCGTAAGCACAGTCTTCCAATCAGCGGCAGCCAGAGGTAATAAAATTCTCTGTAGCTGAGGTTTTTATCAGTCAGGCTCCTGGCTAGAATCCAGGTACCAGCTGGTACCTGATCTAGCCAAAGCCTGACCATAAGCTGCTAAAGAGAAGGAGGACTGCTCCTGAACCCTGCCGGTGACAGAGCCAATGAAACATCCTAGACAGTGATTTGCTGAAATCCCCCACACTCTGCTCTGAGTCACAGGCTCCGGCTTCTTGGGTAGGAAACATGAGCCTGCATCGCCCGTCCTGGCTGCTGCTTTATTTTCTGCCGTCCCTGTCTCAGGCTTGTCGTCTTACATCATCGGCAAGGAAAATGCTACCGCTTGATGCCATTTTCTGAAAGAGACCAGTGATATGCTGTTCCTTATAATTCCTTTGGGGACCAGCTGTGAAGGACTGCTATGGCAAGGGCAGTTCTCACACGGCCCCTGAGATTTTCTGACACCTTTGACAAATAACAGCTGCAGACACTGTCTTTCCTGTCCCCGGAGAAGCTCTGTGGGCAAAGAAATATAGTACTGACAGTGTTACTTCTCATCCTGCTGCCTTCTATGGTCTCAGAGGTTCAGATGCACAATCTGGGTTTTACAGTAAGGCTTAGATAGTCATTCCCCGTTTCCAAATAATAGTGATTATTGTTGTCTCTTCCCTGTGTGTCATTTTATCGTGAGTTCTGACAAGGAATGAGAGTACTGGAAAATCAATTCTCTGTGTCGTGTCAGACTATCGCTCTGTACACTCGCTGAAAGAAATTTATCAGCCAGATTTCCTTATCAATATCTGACAATAAATCTCCACGGACTGACCTGCATCTCCTCATTAGCATAATGTTCCAACATATAAATTCTGTCCAGTATGTGCTGTCTGTTTATGAATTTATACTGCTTTGTCTACATTGTTCCTTTCAATCACAAAATCTTTTTAAATTGCATATCTTGCAAATTATCTGGAGGATTCAATACAAGTTTTCTTTTATGAGGAGTATCCAAATGGGAAAGAATTTAGGGAGAGAATTGATGGTGAATTGAGATAGAGACAACTCAACAAAGGACAAGCAGCAATGCTCACTTAGAACTATCAAATCAATGAACTAACTGAGGGGGCCCTGGCAGTAGGACCAGGCTCTATTTCTGGTGCATGAGCTAGCTTGTTGGAGCCCGTTCCCTATGGTGGGATTCCATGCTCACCCTTAACACGGGGAGAGGGTCTTGGTCCTGCCCCAACTTAATGTTCCAGATTTTGTGAGCTCCCCAGTGGAGCTCATACCCATTGGGAGGAGTGGATGGGAAGTGGGCTGTGGGGAAGTGGGGAGATGAGAGGAGTGGTGAGAGGGAAAACTGTGGTTGGAATGTAAAATGAAATTTGAAAAATAAATAAACTAAAAATAGAAATATCAAAACAAGAAGTTTATATGCCTTGCAGAATGATGCACTGATAGCAAAAGCTGTTAAAAGTGAGTGTAGGTGGCTTAGAGATAGAGATATTAAAGTGTGAGAAAAAGAAACAGAGTAAGCTGTAGAGAGGAGATGAAGATTTTCTTTATTACTTCTCACAGACTGTTTTGTTTTTTGTATTTTTTTTTTCAAGACAGGATTTCTCTGTAGCTTTGGAGCCTGTCCTGGAACTAGCTATTGTAGACCAGGCTGGCCTCAAACTCATAGAGATCCGCCGGCCTCTGCCTCTGAAGTGCTGGAATTAAAGGTGTGTGCTACCACCACCCGGCACTCACAGACTTTTCAAAGATTTCTGTTTTGTAGTAGCTTTGCATAGGAAAGTACATGCCCAAATGGGAGTTTCTATGCTTATTTCCATGCATATGAGGACCTAGGCTCACTTGAGCAACACAAAAGTTGGATCTGATTTCAGCTAAGAACTTAGCCATGAGAACCAGTCCAAGAATACGAGTATCTGATGGGCCTTTTAAAGAAGGTAGAGGAGTCAGGGACCTGGAAATTATTCACAGACTTAGCACTTTCTTACTTTACATTCTCCCCATCACTCAAATCATGATTAGATTAAGTCTGATCATGACTGTCATAGTTTTAAATACTACATAGTTTTAAATTTACTCAAGTAATTGACACAAAAATTTCTAAAGCCAGATTCATCATGCCCTGCCACATGAGAGTGAGACCCTCATAATTTTATGGAAGAAACAAATACTAATACAAAAAATATCTTATTCCATATTTACAAGCTTATTTTCCATAAGTAGTAAAGGTATTTTAGTCAGAAATCAATCTTCATGTGACTATCCTGTTTGTTTAAAAATCTCCCCTCAGCTTTTTACAGTCATCACTCCATCCTTACAACAACCTGCAGAGAGGCTGTTATACCGTAGAAAGGCAATTCCTCCAAGAGTCATGTGAACTTTTCTAGAGAAATATTGCATCATATAATCTTCCCAGAAGATGACAAGGTGGGAAATATTGGATAAGTGTATAGAGAATCATGTCAGAGTTGGACATAAATTGATAAATGATCATTTTATTGTGTTTATGAATGATTTATGTCACTTAAATACCATTCATTATTAATATATGTAAAATTATATACGAATTTAAGTAGTACAAATTATTATTCCGTATTATATAGTATTCATTTTTATTTTTGTTTAAAAAATGATTGATGAATATATGAGTCAAAGGGTCTTTTGTATCATGACTCTTATACAAGCAAGGTGAGATTATGAATTTTTTAAGGTTACAAGAATTGGATAAAGGAAGTATTTTCATGGCATCCCCTGCAGGCAAGAGAGGGGTGAATAAGGTGTAGATATATCTATTCTTCCTTCAGGGACAGGAGAACTAGAAGAGGTTTCAAACATTGGCTCTGAAATCAGACTGACCAGTTCTGAGCACCTAGGTGACTTCAATTCTTGATTCCATTGAACATGAATCATGTGTCATATCTAGTTTCACTTATCTTCTGTTCCTCACAATATTTTTTCCAAATTAGACAATATTCCTTAGCACACCTCTACACTCATCTGCACAGCTGGTGCTATTCCACCTCTACACTTACCTATATAGCTGTTGCTATCCCACCTCTACACTTACCTGTATAGCTGTCACTAGCACACCTCTACACTTATCTGTATAGCTGGTTCTATCACATCTCTACACTTATCTGTATAGCTGGCGCTATCACACCTCTACACTTACCTGTTATGCTGGTGCTATCACACCTCTACACTTACCTGTATAGCTGGCACTATCCCAGGTCTACATTTACCCGTATAGTTGGCACTATACCAGATGAGAAAAAATTCTGTTATCTTAATGGCAAGAAGTGTCGTTCATTACAAATGTCTACATGCCATGCCATGGCCCTCTACCCTGATGTTCCTTCTGACTATCACCCTTTCCTCCCAATTAGACCCTCTCATTATGGCCCTAGACCTCTTCTTGTGAGTGGCCCACAGTTTCTAGAACCTCATTTTGTATAGTTGCTACTTGATTAAACCACGGACACTTGTTCTTATAGTTGGGGAGTAAAACATAATAGGGACAGTGAATATTAACAGAGAATTCATTTTCAAAACTGACAGGCATAAGTAAATAGTAGTGGCCCAATTGCAGGCTAACCATGTATTTGAAACCTTAATGATGCCATTTGAATGGGCCAGTGATCTGTACGAAACTAGTTCACGTTGGCTGCTCTTGACTCAGTGCCAAGTAAATGCATGAAGTTCTAAAGGGTAGTGGCTTACTTTTTGAAAGAACTCCAGCTTGCTCATCCCGGTATCAGAGAAGGAATGTAATGAGCACTAAATAAAATCTTCCCAGGAAGACCAACCTTTCCTGTCAGATATGGCTGAGAAATATACTTATTTCCTTGAGATGTATGGAAATGATTTTTTATACATTAATTTTTTTCTAAGATATATAATGGACATCTTAGAGTTCAACTCTGCCAGCTTGTGAATAATCATCTAATCTAGGCTTGTTGACTATTTCTCTGTTGACAGAAGAACAGAATCAAGAGACATATAACTTAGTATCCAGACTCTCCCTCCCATCTGTAATATGCAAATCAGCCCTAAATTAACATGGGTTTATAGAGGTAGAGCATACACACACACACACACACACACACACACACACACACACCAGGGTGGCTAGTGTAGAAAGACTAAATATATGCAGTTATTTGAAAGTGTCCACCCTGCAGGAAAATAACTTGGTAGTGCAGCCTTAATGTTGCTTGGCTACAATCAGAAGGTGATATTTCCTACATCTTCACCATGATCCTGTTCCTACATTTCTGTGTTCTACAAGTAAATACAGATATACCTGTGATTTATTTCTAGAATACATATTTTAGAGAGCAGACACACTGGTATTAGCATAAAATCCAAGGATAGGAGGGAGACAAAAAAAATTTCCGAAATTTACTTGCCAGCCAGGTTAGACTGCTTGTCAAATTCCATTGCTTGAAGAGACACTATCTCAAATTAGCCAGAGGTAATATACATCTGTATCAAACCAGTAGTTGATGGATATTTAAGCACAGTAGCACTCATGAATTCCTGATATTTGTAACTGCATATACATTTCTTAAGTGATATCTATCCAGCAAAAACTCCAGTATGACTTAAGCAGGATTCATGAATTATAAGCCTTATCCTAGTGGCTACATTAAATTAAATTAAATACCAATTTAATGAGCTGAGAGAAGAAAAGTCAGATTTTCTCAGGGAGGGTCACCCTGAGAAGTTTTACATTTTCCAATAAATATATCTGTGCATAATATACAGGTGCCATAAATAACCTAGTTGTTATTAAAGAGAAGGAACATATATGAATTTCACATGACTAGTGATTGTGGTGATTGGAGCAGAATTTTAGTGTAGGAAATGGGCTGGAATTTTACAAATACACAATTTCATCTATTAATATTGAATGATTTTTATGACAATCAATTGTGCCTGCCACTTGCCTGCACACATGTGTGTAACCATAGATAAATACTTACACACACACAGAATTGTTGAGAATTTAGATTATATTTTAAGCTTTTCTTTTCTAAAATAAATATCTTTTAAATTATTTCTTCATCATTATGACACTGTGATACATTGTATTAATTTGGGAAATTTTGAGAAGGACTTGAAATCGGTATTTCTTTTTACAACCCAAGCAGCTTTTCGTAGGACGCACTAATAGCCATAATCACTATTATATAGTGTTAAAATTCAAAAATATAATTAGAGTGATTGAGAAAACTGACAGAGACAGATCAGAAAAAATCAGCAGCCAGCTGTATGTGGTAGCAGAAAGGTAAAGACAGAAATGGAGGCTTTCTTGTATATAGTCAGTATGTAGCCTCAAGCAGCTACGTTTATATTCAGCACCATGATACCACTACCGTTTTTTTTTTTTTTTTTTTTTTTTTTTTGTCGTTTGTTAATTGGAAGCAGAGATCGGGGGAAAAATTATGCTTTGTTCTGCATTTCCCTTCATTTTCCTTGTTCCTGCTTTAACAAAAAGGGAGGAGGGAGAGAGAGAGATGAATCATCAGCTTGCGTGGAAATCACCAAGGTTACTGCAGGCTTTTGCTTTCTTTGCCTTGGTTTGAGATCTCTCTTCTGATTGGCTCTTGATCTATTCTGTATTTAAATGTACCACCTCCTCCAATTAGAGGCAACCAGAGGTAATAAAAATCTCTGCAGTGAGGGTTTTTATCAGTCAGGCTCCTGGCTAGGATCCAGGTACCAGCTGGTACCTGATCTAGCCAAAGCCTGACCGTAAAGCTGGGAAAACAAAGGAAGACTGTGGCTGCAGGCGACCAAGCCAAAAGCAGCCTAGGCAGAGCTTTGCTGGAATTCCCTGCACCCGGCTCTGAGTCACAGGCTCCGGCTTCCCGTGTAAGAAATGTGAGCGTGCATCTGAAACCGTTCGCTTCTGCTTTAAAATCTGTCATCCATGCCTCAGTCGTGTATCATCTGCAAGGAGGGCGATACAGTTTGGAATCCATTTCTGACGGAGAGCGGGGATGTGCTGTTCCTTGAAGGACTGCTTAGGCAGGGACCGTTCTCGCAAGGACCGTTCTCACAGGGTCGCGGAGACTCTCTGAGCGCCTTGTCCTTTAATATTTTGACATTATCTAACCAGTCACCTCAAGTCCTCCGTGGGAGAAGACGTATATCACTGGCGATGTTTTTTATTATCATCCTGCTGCCTTCAAGGGCGACAGAGATTCAGATTTTCAATCTAGTTTCTACCGTAAGGTTTACATTTTCACTGCAGTCTGGTAAATACGCTTGCTCGGAGTTTTTCTCTCGTCGGTGTGTTCATTCCTTTCTCTGAGGTGCAGTAAGGAATTGGATTATTGAAAAATAATTGTCTCTCTGTGCTGTCTGCGTAGTATTATGTACTTTCACTGAAAGGAATTTACCCAGCCGATTTCCTTGTCAGTCTCTCACAAGGCATCTCTTCTGACTGACCAGTATCTCCTCATTATCATTCTGTCTCCGGGGATCAGTTCTGTCCTTTTGTTGCAGTTCCACGCACAGTCTTCCAGCCTGCACAGTAACACAAAGGATTTTATCAAGGGGAAAGCAGTTATTATTACGTTCTCTGTGGTCCTCTCATGCTAAAACCTAATTTCAAATCAGGAAGTAGCACAGCAAACAAGCTATCCCCTAGGAAATAATCTCGTTAACAATAAATAGATGTCAGTGCCCTGTGAATTCCAATGAAGTTCAATGCCCACACAGTCAAGACTCCTACTTTAATATCTATGACGGTGGTGCCTCTCCACCATATTCATATACTCATTTAGAATTTCTGTGGTCTGAGCCTAGTAGGAGAGTGTTTTATTTCCTGCCTGCAGGTGTCTATCCTGATTTTCCGTTATGAAGCAAATGCTGTGAGCACAAGAGTACCTATATCCGAGAACTCAGGAATTGTTTGGGAATATGAATGTCAAAACACAAAGTCATCTGCATGTGCTTTTGTTTACTTAATCTGCACAAAAGTCCCTTTAAAGTCTTTACAGAAGAAACTGACATAGATTCTTTTTTTTTTTTTTTTTTTTTGGATTTTTGAGACAGGGTTTCTCTGTGGCTTTGGAGCCTGTCCTGGAACTAGCTCTGTAGACCAGGCTGGTCTTGAACTCACAGAGATCCGCCTGCCTCTGCCTCCCGAGTGCTGGAATTAAAGGCAAGCACCACCATCACCCGGCCTCATTTTTTTTTTATAATATTTCGTTGACTACATTGAAAACTTTTTTGTTGCATAGTGTCATAGCTACTTTGGAGAATTGTCTAGTTTTGGAATTTTCCTGATTAATTAATACACTCTTCTGGTCACTTTGCAGTGCTTTAAAAAAAAACATACTGAACAATAGATGAGCTACACTTAGGTGATTTGAAAGTATGTTACTCCATTGATGGAGCTGTCTTTTCTACATATTAGAGTTGTTTGTGTTTCTTCCTACTGTTGATTTTCTTCTTTTCTCTGTGGTACTACATTTTCAATTTTTGTTTAGGAGAAAGATTTTACTGGTATTTATGAAGGGGGAAATGAGGGATCATTCAGTAATCCAGTATGGCATGTGGTATCTCTTCAGAGGACATGCAGGATAACAACTATATGATAACACTCTGACTTCTACCAGTGTAATGCTTTGCAATTCCATATTTTCAAATTCCTAATTTAGTCTGAGATATTGAATTCTTTGACATCATCTTGCCCATGACAAACAGAACACTTTCACTAAGGGCTTCACCAGCTATCCGCATTTTCTTAAATAAAATTCTTATTGTTGGTTGCTTTGTGAGCTGTGACACACTCTGCTCCTGTGTATCTATAGTTTTGTAAGTCATGCACATTTGTGCACATGTGGGGATGTTGGAGATAACAAATTCATGTCAAGTGGCACGCTAAATTTCTCTCCATACTAATTTTGTGATTTTAAATTCCTGAATGAAGTTCAGTTAATTATTTTGGGTAATAATGCAATAACCTGAGAGACACGGTTAACCTTCACCTAATGCCAAAATACAACCTTGATGATCACTGTTCTTGACTTTTTCATGCCCACCCTTTTCATGTTTTTCTCATGTTTTACACGTATGTCTATGGGGACATACATTTCTGTCCTATTTCATCTGTTTTGTAAGCTTTGTGACTAAAATCTTCATACTGAATTATTTTGGAAATATTTTTCATATGTTTTTTTAGTCTAAAATGTTTAATTCCTTAAATATTTCATTTATTAACTAGTGAATTAATCCCAAATAATTAGTCATAGAAAATGAATGAGTAAAAGGACCCTGTCCTGATGATGTTTAATTTCAGACCACAACCTTGGCCCTGATATCCATCTGCCTTACTAGAAAAGGTAATAGTGAGTATAAGTCATGTACATTTCAAAATGGATCAATATGGCAATTTTTATGTACAGTTAAGAGATGATTCAGGTGGAAGTATTTATTCCTTGGTGTTATTTTTAAAACCATTTATTAAATGTTGAAAAAAGAGAAAAATGTTAGAATTAGCAGATATTGTGGTTTTACAAGTAGTTTTATAGTGCTGGCATTCAAAATTTTCACAAAAATATTCCGTGCACCTTTTTTTTCATGTTTTTTTAGACGTACAGAACTGAAAGAATATATATTGTTATCAGATGTACCTCTACCATCCTCTCCATTTTTTTCACATTTTGGTAGAACCTGGTTTATTTTTTTCCATATGTTAGCACACCAGTCTTCCATAAATCTATATCTGTTGCCCCATCTCAACAAATCAGGAAGACACCATTGAAATTACTCTCTTGAACTTGAAGCTCACATCTATTTATTGATTTACCTATTTGTTTAGCTATCTACCCATTTATTTTTTATTTTAAACCCACTGAGTCCAATTAAGGTTTCTCACATACACACAAGTTTTCAGTCATTCACTTGAATATTAGAATTATACAAAGAGTGGTCCCAAGAAGGTAGACCTTCAGTCCACTGCTTGCATCCTCTGGAAATATTCATCAGCATGTAAAAGGAGTTCTGTATACCTTCATGTTATGGCTGTTTTTTGTTGATTTTTCTGTATATACACCATGGAAAAGACATGCAAACCCCATATGCCTACATTTCACACTACTATTGTATATTTTCCTGTTCTTAAATCCTTCCCATGTTCTAATTCCTACTTTCATTATTCCTCTCTTCAGCTTAATTATATATATTCTAGATGACAGAGTGATGGAGACTTGCAGGGACATAGGTAGACAGGTAAAGCACAGTTGAACTCGCTACTATGACTGACACTTATTCTTAGATGACACTTCTAGGAGAACTGCAGAGAAGACCAGGGGCTAATGTCTAAACAGGAATCATAAGGTAAATGGAAGTACCCAGAGGCCTTTTGAAACATCTCTTCCAAAGTTCACTTACCAGAAACTTTGATTAGGGCTATTCCACCTCTAAATAATGCTGGTAAACCTTGTTAATTTGACTGTAACCAGGTTCTGTATTCTGTCCTATCTAGGAAGTGTGCTCAGGTTTTATCCAAATGAACAAATACCCTCGAGTAACATTTTTCAGGGACTCGCTTCCAATATTTTAGAAGACCTCCATTCAAGTTAATATACCAAAATGGCAATCATGTAGAAAGACTTAAATGTGGCTATAATGATCATTCAATCTTGTGGGTCTATCTTACTGAGGAGACCTACACCTTTAGGGATTAAGCCACACATAAAATCATATGAACAAATGTGCAAATGTTGAGAGTATAAATGTATTATGAATAATATTTTCTAAAATTAATACCTCAGATTATTTTTTAATCATCTTGACATTGTTAGATACAGTGTGCATATTTAGCATGTTCAGAACAGGGCTTGAAAAGTAACATTTCCATTACAAGCATTTCATATTAAGCATTCACACACACACACACATACACACACACACACATGCATGCATTTATAAACATGTAAGGACAACTGGAATTTAAGAACTTAAACACTGCAGATGGGAATCTGATATGACATATCAGAAAATCTTAGCAGTAAGCAGCAATTCAGAATCCAGAATCACAAAGATCCAGCTCTAGGCAGAAACAGAGATTGTCATGTAGATAGCCAGATGCACTGTCCAGGTAGTCTGATAAAGGATCACAGTATACTCTCCAGAGGTTGTTTTCCTCTTGATAATTGGAGTCAGAACCCAGGATAAATTACATTTTTTTTTCTCTCATCAACTTTTGAATTTGCAGCTTCTGCTGCAGCACACATTCACAGGGAGACAAGAACGAATCAGCAGCTCTGATGGAGATCTCCAAGAATACAGAAGATTTTGCTTCTATTGGTGGATTAGAGACCACTCTCCTTATTGGTTCTTAATTCGTGCTCAATTTGAATGTACACCATTCTTTAATCATAGCTCAGTAGTGCAAAGAAAAATGTCAGCAGTGCAGGTTCTTACCAGTAAGGCTCTGGCTATATAGTCCACGTCTCCATTGGATCAACTATAACCAAATACAAGAGAAAATTGTCTGAAAAAAAGTCAGACTGCTCCTGTCAAGTACAGGAGTCACAGTCCATAGTAATTAGCAAAGCTAGGCATTGTTTGATTTCCAGCATTACAGATCTGAGCACACATATCTGTCACATGTGCCAGACATAGATTCCTGCTTATCAAGCTACTGTTTCTCTTTTAAGCTGTGAAATCCCTGTCTCACTTTGAAGTGCTGTATCATATGCTAGGAAGATAATCCACTTCAAACTCTAGTATCTGACTACACTAGTATAGAGAGTCTCCTTCGTTTTCTCAGAGAAACCCAACATAGAAATTGCTATGGCATTTTCATTTCCAGCACATTTTGGTCCTTTGCATCTTGGGTCTGCTACATCAGACTCTGAATTCCTATGTTTGACAGTAATGTTGAGGCTGGAAAACATTGTTACTGTGGATTCATCCATCTCCTCTGAATCTGTTAGAATCTCTCTGCCTACTTTTCATTATAAATCTTTGAAGCTTTAGGGAAGGGGACTTGATGAAGACAAGTAGCATCTCAAGCTAGTAGGGTAAAGTTTCTCAGGCAGTAGAGAAAGATCCCAGTTGCCCATCATTGTGTTATTTCTTATTTGGTAAATGAAGAAACATCTCTAATTATGGGGCATGTGATGCACAAATACATGAGCATGATGATATGAAATAAGACTCAGTTTATCTTTACATTGCTTTAGCGGAATGGCAGAAAAAGTCTTTGCATATATCTGTGAATATTCTAGTCTCAGGTTCTTGGACATTTTACCGTGTAAAATATTTCTTACATCTCATGGAGGTAAAAATAATTCTCAAAAGTAGTCTATTATTTCCATGTTATTTAACCCCTCTAGCAACACTATGTCTAAAGAATGCTCACTGTTTTTCATTTTAGGGCAGGTAGCTCATGAAAGTGAGAAGTTTTGTTCCTCTTATAGTAACAGGCAGATTAACTTTCAGAACTTTTTACATGTATTCAGTTTCATTGAAGCTTGTAACTAGGTATCAGAAGTTTTTCTGTTCTAAGTTAACATAAGCAAATAGGAACTTCAAAAATAAGTTCTTACCTATTTATATTGAGAGTTTGAGCCATAATTTAGAAATGATTTGTAAGGCTCTTTGGGGTACAATAGGAACACCCTTGGCCAAGCAGTAAACCAAATAACTCATAACTAGCAACTGAGGGAGATGTCCCTGGTATCCTTTCATGGAATAAGATGTGTAGTTGTCACAATATATCTTGAAATAAATTTAAGTTTCTTTTATTTGAGTATGTATATATGTGCATATGTGCATGCATATCTATAAATGTATATGTGCATTTATGCATGTATGCATAAAATTTGTTTGCATATGTATATGCACATACATATATACATATATACACACACACACACATATATATATATTTGAAATAGTAGAGAACTTTATATTTGAGCATTGTAGGACACTTCTTTGTCCTTCCTCCTGCAATACCATGCGTGCTCTACCACGTCCAAATAGATACAACTTCTTCTTGGCAAAATATTATTCTACATATAAATATGCATGTAAAACCAGCACAAAGGGTGAACATAATATGGTGATTATATATAACTTTTTATACCTTTCAGAATTGTAAGACCTATCAAAATTATTGTCCTGTAGAAATGGGTTCTTTTTATTAGTATCCATATTTCTCTAAATTTCTGCTAAGTTGAGAGAGATATCTGTTTGTGTTTTTGTAACAATGTGCAGGGGCATTGTGCTAAATGCCTTTGTAACAGTTTGTTTTGTTTGTCTTTGAATTACAAGATTTCAAAATCCTGTTCTTCTAAATTTTGTATCCTTCTTATAGTCACTTTCCTTATACCAGATATATTCCTTTGGAAGATGAACTCTGTCTTTCTGCTATACGTAACACATTCTGTATGTATGTGTATTAGAATGTGGATGTATATATTTGCATATGTGTTTGTATATATGCATATACATGTATATGCATCTTTGACCTAGGTAAGAATTTCATATTGAGCACTGTATGTTTTTTCACCCTTCTTTTGGCTTCTTCCTATGTAGTGATGAGGCGAGCAGGCCTGCTTTTTGTCCTGCCCGGCTCCCGCATGGCTAGCTTAGCCCCAGAATAATTACACAGAAACTGTGTTCATTTAAACACTGCCTGGCCCATTAGTTCCAGCCTCTTATTGGCTAATTCTCACATCTTACTTTAACCCATATTTAGTAATCTGTGTAGCACCCCGAGATGGTGGCTTCACCACGAGGTGGTAGATTACCGGGAAAGACCCTAACCTGCGTCCATCTCGGGGTGGAGAATCATGGCATCTGCCTGACTCTGCTTTCTTCCTCCCAGAATTATATTCTGTCTACCCCACCCACCTAAGGGCTGGCCTATCAAAAGGCCAAGGCAATTTCTTTATTTAACCAATGAAAGTAACAAATAGACAGAAGACCCCCCCCTCCAGTACCATGTCTTCTCTACTAAATGTCAAAATAAATACCAATTTGAATTAAAATTATTTTATCCTACATATGCAAAAGCTTACCTACCTATCCCATTCTATGTACTTAAGGTGGTGATTATGTGTGACAATTTTTAACTTTGACATTTGGTGTGGAAAGTCCTCTCTATATGATTGCAAAACAGAAATATGTTTGTTCATTCATAGCACCAATCATTTGTAGGTTTGCAGTTAAGTGTGAGAAAATAAAGGAGGTTTCCAAAGACAATTCAAGGTGGTGTTTTGCTAAACCTGTCTTTTGTTTGTATTGTTTATGTTTGACTTTCATTTTTGGTATGAAAATTTTCAAAATGCTGTCTTTTTAAGTTTCCTATCTCTATTATATGACATTTTGGTCACAATAAGCATCCAAATACTTAGATATATAAACTGTGTCTGTCCATTGCATGCAATACCTTCTGGATCTAGAAATAATGGAGTTTTGTGTAGAGTAGTTGTGGTTGGACACAATATAGTTAGTTCTTAGCCATTTTAGTGTTTGTGGAATTGTATAAATGATGTTTTTTTTTCTGACAGTGAAACCTAATGTTGTCTGTATATATAAATTAGGAATTTTATGACTTCAGGGAAGTTGCAGATGAAAGTTCTACTTCTAGGACCATGATCTTCCTAGCCATGTGTAGTAGCGTAGGTTACTGTATTAGATATATTTTATTACCAGTGAATGATATGTATCTGCCTTAGTCAAGAAAGTTAGGATGAAAACTTTAGACATGCCTTTGGGAAACTAGTCACTTATACAGTATGAAAGGCAAGTTATAACATTTGGAGAAAATGGTAAATTAATCAAGTATACATACTTGCATTTCTAGGTCCTTCAGCTGCAGTTTTGACATTAAAACAGCTGAAGTGGTATAAATAGAATCAGTAGGTATGTTAATGTCTTAGGGAATGGTTTTTAAGATGTCAATAGTACAAGAAATAGTTCAATGGTCCTTATTTTCAAAAAAAAATCAAAAGCATATTTTTTTTTAGGATGAAGCAATTTAATTTGCAGGGGAATCTGCATTTGCTCTTATTCCATATGTGTAGGTGTTACAAAAGCACAGCCAATATCCTTAGTAAAAACTAAGCTTTTTATTCAGGTGACAGAAACAGATGTTGACCATTGTGCAGTGCAAAGTTGGGAATGCAAAAAAATAAAATTACAGACAGAAACATAGTAAAATAGGTAGTTATGTACAAGAGATTGGTAGGGTCTCTGAGTAATGCTCCCTTTGTTATCTTTTATTTTTAGTGTCTACACAGCATTTAGAAATAAGAAACCCTGGCACCTATTATTAAAATTCGGATATTAAAATCTAGGAAAACCAATATCACCAGTCAATGACAGACCGGGATATATATGGGGTAACAGTAAGAACTCTTGAATTTTACTGGCCATCTTGTATACCTTAAGAAATAATTCCATACATGTGATAAACAGCATGTCATTATGACATTGCTGATTTACCTCTGCACACAACTAGTATGTGACAGATCCTTGAACACAACTGTACTCTTGAATTGTCAATATCAGAGTTTGCATTCATAAATCAGTCAGTATAAAATTCATGGAATGGAATGCTGTGAGACAATGGTCTGTAATGTACCTGAGGAGACACAAGGGAACACGAGACACAAATGAACCCATGTGTATAAGTTTAATAAGGAGAAAGCGGGGCGTGACGGACAGTGAGGAGAGGGGACAGAAAAGAGGACCTGGGAATGGTGCCCTTAGCTTTTAAAAGGGGTCCCAGTGCATGCGTATGAGGAAAAAGGTATGCTTCAACCCACCCAGACATTGTATACACTAAACCCAGGAGATATTTAACTCTCTTGACTGTGGGCATATGAGTAAAATCCAGCTGCCATTCAGTTCCTGGAAGGGAGTCCCTGGCCTGGTAGGTAGGAAAAGGGAAGCTATGATATTTGTTCTTGGGGTCTGACTTTTGGCAGATCTGACAGGAGGCAGTGATAGCCTTTAGGAATTTTATATCCTCAGGGATGGGTTGGAGGTAAGCCTTAACAAAATGAAGTAGAGCTTTGTTGTTAGGATGAAAGAGCTGATGTAGGTAGGACAGGATCAGTTGGTTGTCAGGGGGTGTCTGGGAGAGTGTGGGCTGTACTGTAAGGAATCCCTGAGGTGACTGAGGTAGATCTGGGCTTTGGAGTGCTGCTGTCTCAGCTGCTCTATCAGCCTGATTATTTCCCTTGGAAATAATAGAACTGTTGGTCTGATGAGATCGACAGTGAATAATTCCTATAGCTTTGGGGAAATGGGAGGCTTTTAACAGGTCCATAATATAACCTGAGTTAGTTATGGATCCTCCTTTTGTTATAAGAAGCCCACGCTCCTTCCAGATAGCTGTGTGGGACAGGAGGATATGAAAGGCATATTTAGAGTCTGTGTAAACATTTAAAGATTGTCCCTCTGCTAACTGAAAGGCACGGGTAAGAGCTATCAGCTCAGTCTGCTGGTTAGTGGTATGGGCAGGGATTGCCCTTGCCTCAGCTATCTCCATATCTGATACTATGGCATAGCCTGCTTTATGGGTCCCATCACATAAAAAGGAGCTGCCATCTGTGTACCAGGTGTAATTGGCCTGGGACAATTTGCCCTCCTGTATATGTGAGGGGTGGGGCAGTAGATCCTCTAGTATCTCAATACAGGAGTGGGATAGGGAATCTTTAACATTAGGTTGAGGTAGGAGATTTGAGATATTAAGAGGTGGGCAGCATTGAAAAGTGAGTGTGGCATCTTCTACCAGTGGCACCTGGAGGAAAAGAACTCAGAAAGGGGATAGGGTTTGTAAGCCTTGGTAAGTTAAGAGGTTGGACAGATTATGGTGGGAGAAGACTGTGGTAGTGCCCCAAAGGTTAGTTTCTTTGACTCACGAATAAGAAGCTCAGCAGCCACCAAAGCACGTATGCAGGATGCCCAGCCCTGAGTGGTGAGGTCCATCTTCTTTGAAAGGTATGATACAGTCGCAAAAGAAGGTCCCATTTGATGTCCTAAGACCCCCAAGGGCATATCCCTCCTTCTCTGCTACATAAAGAGAAAAAGGGAGAGTTAAATCCGGAAGCTGAAGAGCTGCGGCCTGGATAAGGGACCGTTGGATTCTCTGGAAGGGTTTGGTAACAGGATAGAGAAGGGGCTCGTGCAGAGAGCTGAGAGCTGCTTCATATAGGGGGCAGGCGAGGAGAGAAAAGGAGGGGATCCAGGAATGCAGGAAACCAGCCACTCCCAGGAACAATTAAACCTCTTCTTTGGTGGAAGGAACTGCAAGAGATCGAATTAGTTTTTTCCTGTCTAGAGTGATAGCCTTTTGGGTTGGGGTTATGGTTAATCCCAAATATGTTACCTGAGTGGTAGACAATTGAGCCTTAGAAGGTGAGACTTTATAGTCCCTTTCAGATAGGAAATTTAATAGGGCAGCAGTATCCATCTTGCTGATCTCCAAAGATGGGCTGCATAATAAAATATTGTCTACATATTGGATCAGTTTGGATTTATGGAGAGACAGTGAGCGAAGGTCAGAGGCTAAAGCCTTTCCAAATAGGTGTGGGCTGTCCCAAAATCCCTGGGGAAGGATAGTCCAGGTGAGCTGTGTGGAAAAATTAGTGTCAAGATCAGTCCAGGTGAAGGCGAAGATGTTTTGAGATTGAGGGCTGAGAGGAATGGAGAAAAAGGCATCTTTGAGGTCTAGAACGGAGAAGTGAGAGGTTCCTGGAGGAATGTTAGACAAAAGGGTGAGGGGATTGGGGATGACTGGGTGAAGAGGAACAACTGCAGAGTTAATGAGCCAGAGGTCCTGAACCAGAAGATAAGTCCCGTTAGATTTTTTTAACAGTAAGTATGGGGGTATTAAAAGGAGAGGAGGTGGGGCAGAGCAGCTTTTTTTCTTAAAATAATTATTCAGAAATAATAGGCTTAAGTCCCTTGAAGCTCTGGGAAGCGAGGGGGTACTGAGCTTGAGTAATGTATTTGGTGGGATTTTGTAACTGAATAACAACAGGGGAATGGTGTTTAGCAATGGCGGGATTCTGGGGTGTCCCACACCTGGGAATCTACCTGAGAGGCTGGTAGAGGAAAAGACGTGTTAGTTTCAGAAGGTTAGGGGTCTAGGAGAAGAAGAAGCGGTGTCACCGGCAAATCTGGAATAAAGTGAATGGGGGGAGCAAAAGAAATGGAGGCTCCCACCTTAGTTAAAAGGTCCCTCCCCATGAGAGGTACTGGACAAGTTGGCAAAACTTAAAATGAATGAGTGAGATAAATGCCTCTAAACACACAATTGAGTGGTGGAATCTGTTGAGGTAAATAAGGCTTCCCTCCTACACTGACAATAGGGGAGCTTGGAGGAGAGGTTGGCCCCCAAAATTCCCTCAGAACCGAATATGTTGCTCCGGTATCTAAGAGGAAGGAAATGAGCCATTCCGACACAGTGATAAATACCCATGGCTCCTGATTACATGGTACACTTTAAAAGCTGTCTCTAGGATTTCTGCCTGCAGGGTTAAGGGGCCTTTCTCCAAAGCCTGAGCTTGGCTCTGATGTCTGAATAACACTGATTAAAAAAAATGAGTCATTAATAGCTGTCTGCCCTTGGGGGATTCTGGGTCCAGGTTCGTGAACTGTAACAGAGCCTTTGTGAGGCGTTCTAAAAATGCAGAAGGATTTTCCTTCGTATCCTGAATAAACTCTGAGAGTTTAGAACAATTTACTGGCTTGAGGGCAGCTTATGGAGGCCTGTCAGGAGACAAGTTAAAAATCGGTCTCTGGCCAAAATCCCACCTGGACTGTTATAATCCCAGTGTGGTTCTTTTTCTGGGACCACCTCTGCCCCGGGAGGGTGGGAGGCAAGAGTCTGGTGAACTTCATCAGCATGTTGTCTGGCCTGCTAGCAAACCCACCTGCGCTCCTCGGGAAGTAGGTTATTAGACAGATTCATAAAGATGTCATGGAAAGTGAGATTATAGGATTGAGTAATATATTGGAATTCCTTTATGAAAGTGGTAGGATTAGACGTATAGGACCCAAGCAATTTTGCTATATGGGAGAGTTCTGATAAAGAAAATGGAACGTGAATCCTAATCAATCCATCTGCACCAGCCACTTCCCACAACGGCAGGATGGCAGCGGGCTTGGCTTGGTTAGGATTAGGCTCTGTGGCGGCAAGTGAACACGTGAGCGGAGGAGTGAAGGAAGGTGCCAGCGCAAGACGGCTGGCGCGAGAGGAAGGGGAACTCAGCAGGGCTTTGGAAGACAGAGGAGGTGGAGTAGGGCAGGAGGGAGATGCTCGAGATGAAACCAGAGAGGCTTCTGGTGACCTATGTGACCTGTGAAAAGAAGAGGAGGCATGGGAGAATGCAGAGCCAGACGGAGACCTGCTGGAGGATGAGGGAGAAGGGTGTTTAGGTGAGGCTTTTTTAGATCTGGAATAGGATTTGGGTGGGGTTCTCAGGGACCTAGGAGGAGGAAGATTAGGTGAGGTTTTTTTATTCCTAGAAGAAGATTTAGGTTGCGTTTCCAGAGACCTAGGAGGAGAAGGCTTAGGTGAGGTTTTGTTTGACCAGTTGGAGTGGGAGGAGGTAGATCTCTGAGGCCGGAAAGGTGGAGGTTCGTCGGCTGGATCCATAACAGAGGTGGAGGGTTCTACAGGAGCAGATGGCATAGCTAGATACATGTGCACAGGTGAACAGTGAGTAAGGACAGTGGGGTTAGTCTTAGCGGCCATATAGAAAAAAGCGTGGATATATGGAAGTTCTTTCCATTTGCCTGTACGATGGCAGTAAGTTGATAATTCCCATAAAATTCGAAGATTCCTTGAGGCGGCTATTTACAGTTTCCCTCTAAGGAATATCAGGCCATTTCTTTTAACAGAGATGGATAAGTGTGGAGGTCTGTAGGGAAGGCATTAAAACGTGAGGCTGCAGGGTGTCCAAAAGGTGTCCCAGCGGGGAGGTTGGAGTGATAGGCTTGGATGGCTTACTCCCCATAGCCAAGGCTGTGAAAAAAACCCACAAAAACCATGGCACCTCAAGCCTACAATGAGAACGGCTCCCCGTTTAGGCAAGTTGCAGATGGCGCAAACACCCAGGACATGTGGTCGTGTATCCCCTGTCCAGAGTGGGGTGCTAAGGGCTTAGCTGGATCTGGGCAGGTTACTCAGAAACCAGAGGCCAGGCTGCTCATAGCAGCAGTCACGACAAAAAGAAGGAAGAAAAGGAATGAAATAGAGAAAGAGGAAGAACTGAAGACGCCAGGCCTTCAGGTGAGGGTGGGCTGGGAGGCTGGCTAAGGCCCTGTCATCCCAGGCACAGGCTTAACCAAGGATGCAAGCCAGAGTTGAATGCCAGAGAAGGGAACAACCAAGGCCCTGAAGACCCGGGGTTGGGGGAAGTGTCCCCCCCCAGAAACACGGGGCGGCGGGGTTGCCAGGAGCTCAATGGTCAATTCCCGGGTTAAAAGAGATGGTTAAGCTGGCCGAAATGGGGACACTCATGATTAGAAGCTGGTGTTGTTTGGAGGGGCCACGCCTAGGCAGATGAAGCAAGTGGGTTGTTGTCGGTCCTTGGTCATGATTCTGTCCTGGGTCCTGATTCTGTCCTAGAAGTCAGAGCTCAGAGTCCCGGATGGAGCCTGAAGTCAGAACCCTGGTCCGAGGTGGAAGTCCGAGACTGGTGAATCTCTCGAGTCCTTGGCACCAATAATGTTCCTGCGGAGACAGAGGGAACACGAGACACAAACAAACCCACGTGTATAAGTTTATTAAGGAGAAAGCAGGGACTTGACAGACAGTAAGGGGAGAGGACAGAAAAGAGGGCCCCGGGAATGGCGCCCTTAGCTTTTAAAGGGGGTTTCAGCGCATGCGTGCAAGGAAAAAAGCATGTCTACATCAGACGCTGGTGTGCTCCTGTGAAGTGTAGTCTCCTGGGTCAGGCAGGTGACGCTATGCCCTGCGCCTGCGCACAGGGGCTTCTGCATCAGACACTGATGATGTAGATGTCAAGCAACCTGTGCTTGTGCTCCTGGGAAGTGTAGTTTCCCAGGGGAATAACAGTCTGTACCCAGAGTCACAAAAAGCCAGCACCAGGCTGATATGGAGGCTTTCTTTAGAGAGCCAGATGCCCTGTCGAGGTAGTCTAATAGAGGATCACCCTATGTTTCACAGAGGTTGATATTTTCCTTTTGATAATTCGAGTCAGAAACCAGGGTAAATTACAGTTTTCCCTGTAATCCACTTTTGATTTCGCTGCTTCTGCTGCAGCACACATTCACGGGGGAGATGGGAATGAATCAGCAGCTCTGATGGAGATCTCCAAGAGTACAGCAGGATTTGCCTCTATTGGTGGAATTGAGATCACTCCCCTTATTCGTTCTTAATACGTGCTCAGTTTCAATGCAGACACTCATTCAATCAGAACCCAGGAATGCAAATAAAAGCATCAGCAGTGTGGGCTCTTCCCAGTCGGGCTCTGGCTATAGTCCAGGTCTTAGCTGGACCTGCTTATAGCCAGCCCGACTGAAAATCGTCATAGACAAGGCAGACTGCTTCCAACATATACAGTCAGAGCCCGTGGAAATCATCATAGAAGAAATTGTTTGATTCCCAGCCTTATAGGGCTGAGCACCAGATCCTTTAAAATGTGTCAGAAGTAGGATCCTGTTTCTGAAGATAGTGCTTCTCTTTTAAGATTTGATTTTGTTTATAATTTCATTATTCCACAGTGAATGCTTAGCAGAGTATTTTACAAGTATGAATTGTCAGTGCAAAAAGCAAATTAATACCAAATGCATGCAGACATTTGTGGAACCACACATAAAATTATATGAAAAAATGTACAATAGTTTAGAGTATGTAGGTATTATTAGTAATTTATTCTAAAAGAAAAGCCTTAGATTATTGCTTAAAATCATGAGACTGTTTGATGCAGTATGCAAATTGTGAATGTTTAGACCATAATATTTCTACTTATAAGCATTTCATACCAGGCACTCATACACATAGTGTCTCTCTCTCTCTCTTTCTCTTTCTCTCTCTTACACACACACACACGAACATATGAGGACAACTGGAATTTAAGAACTTAATCATTGCAGTTGAAGAATCAGATATGACATGTCAGGAAGTCCCATCAGGAAGCAGCAATTCAAACACAGATTCACAAATGTCAGCTCCAGGCTGAAACTGAGACTATCATGTTGATAGCCAGATGCACTGTCCAGGTAGCCTTATAGAAGATCTGCCTATAATTTACAAAGTTGTTTTGTTTTTGATAATTGGATTCAAAGACCAGTTTAAATTACATTTACTACCTTCTTGCCCAATATCGATTATGCTGCCTTTGCTGCAGGACTGTTGACGAGAGAGACCAGAATGAATCTAATAAAGATCTCCAAAAGGACAACAGGATTTTCTTCCATTGGTGGAACTGAGATCACTCCCCTTATTGGTTCTTAATTTGTGTTCAGTTTGAATGCATACACTCCTTTAAGCAGAATCAAGCAGTGCCTATTCTTGCCTGTCAGGCTCTGGCTATAGTCCAGATCTCAACTGGACTTGTATATAACCAAACCCAACATCAATTGTCTGAGACAAGGCAGACAGCTCCTGACATATACAGGAGTAGTAGCCCATAGAAATTAGCAAATTCAGGGATTGCTTGATTACCAGCATTACAGTACTGATCAACTATTTCTTCCATATAACCAGAAATGTCAGTTATTGTGCACTTTGGTTTTGCATAACTTGTGTCTGCTACCTCAGACTCTGAATTCCTAGGGCTGATAGTAATGTTGATGTTGAAAAACATTATTACTATAGAGTCATTCATCTTCTCTAAATCTGTAGGAATCTTAGGCCTACTTTTCATTATAAATATTTGATATTCTAGAGGAGGGGCTTGTTGACGACAACTAGCATCTCATCACAGTATGGTAATGTTTCTCAGCCACTAGAGAATGAGTTCAAGTGTTCCTTCCTGTACAGTGCATGAAGAATAATTTCTGATTTGGGATATGTGATTCACAGTTCTATGGGTGTTGTAAGGAGAGCTGTTAATTCGTTCCTCCTGCTCATCCCCTAAATAATCACACAGAAACTGTACTAATTAAATCACTGCTTGGAACATTAGCTCTAGAATCTTATTGGCTAACTCATGTATTAATTGAAGCCATTTATATTAATCTGTGCATTGCCCCATAACTGAGGCTTACAGTTAAAGTTCTGGCATCTGTCTCCCGAGTGACTACATGGCTTCTCAATGATTCTGCTTTATATTTCTGAACATTCAGTTTATTTTCCCTGCCTACCTCTATTCTGCTCCTTGCAAGCCCAAGACAGTTTCTTTTTTCATTAACTAGTTAATGTAACTCATATACAAAAGGGCTTACTATATCATTTCCCCTATTTTGTTTTAAAAAAGTAAGTTTTGAACATTAATATAATAAAATTACATATAACAAAGCAGATATCAAGCAAGAATTACAGTTACAATAGTTATATCACTTTTATCTTTTATCATCACTAAGGAAAGCTATAACTATAACTACATATTCTTCAACACTATCAAGGAGTCCAGAAAGATATATTATCAAAGTAAACATAAGTGCATTGTAAGCAACTTCCAAAACTATATTTGACAGACACATCTTGCTGGCTGGACACTCACCCAAAGTTCTTCTGTATAATTGAAGAATCCATTTTCCACCTACAGGCCCATAGTATCCAGCTGACTTCTACAAATAGGAAATTTGAAGATCTGTTCTGCCTTGTAATGACGAAGTCTCTCAGTTGCTATCTATGTTCTGAAGATTGTCTGGTAGACTCTTTTATGTAGCAGGAGCCCCAAAGGACCATTTCACCCTTAGTCAAGTTCAGCCATCATTTTTCTGTGGGTCCTGCATGTCCAGTTCATCCAGCATACCATCACGCAGTCCAGATAAGAGCAGTTTCTTGACCATGTAACTAGCATATTCCATAAGGAGCTTCTTTGATGTCCATTAACCTCTCTGATGTAATTGGTGCTGCCAGGAGCAGAGTGCCTCATGTCATGAAAAGTCCTAAATTATTAAAATATTTTAAATGCCATAGTCTTAATGTCTTGAATGATTTAAGAATATCTAAATGATTTATGTCTATGTATCTAGGAAACCTAACTAACATGACTACAAGCTTGACTATTATAGATGATTATCTATTAACCTATATTTCTTATACATTTTAAATGAACTACACAAACACAATAGGTTAATCAAGAGCAGAAATATTCATTTAACAAAATTGACCTAAAATATGTATTAATAAACCAAGATCCATACCAATGCAAATCTCTATAACATATCTCCATTTAAATGTAAAGAAACATTTACAATCAATATTTGTTAATATGGGCATAATTTTCTCTAAACTGATTTCTTCTTCTTGTTGGGCAAAGTAATTTTGGGGAGTACACACTGTAACTTTTATGGGAGGGGGTCTTGGTCCTAAAACCACATTTTGTTCTAGAAGGATTCCATAGGTTCTCACTTCTGTGGAAACAAAAGAACCTCTTTTTCCAAAGAAACATATTGGTAGACACATATTTTTAAGTCAATACACCTTTAAGATATATTGGTTTAGCTTAGTAGCCTGTGCAATAAAATGTTTCTCTGTACTAAGCTCTTTCACATTCAAAAAATTCAAAGAAAACACAATTATATACATAGTCCAGACTCTCTTTGTATGTTCCATCTTTAGTGGCTTATTTTTCTTTATTTCTTTAATCTGATGTTTCTACTCTGTCTTATTAAATTCTTAGTTTTTTTAATTATTTACTTCTTTTATAACTGTCCATATACTTTTATCCTCTCTCCCAAGCATATGTATATTTTTATACCACTGTGTCCCATTTAGAGGTCTTTTCCATCTGGGTTGTTTTTATTGTGTCTCTGTCAAATAGGCATATGAGATTTAATAAGACACAGTTAATTTATATTCATTCAGCAGTGAGAGGAAAATATTTCTTGCCTATATCTGTGAACATTTTAGTCTCTGTTTCTAGGACATTTTAGCATGTAGGGCATGTCTAACCTCTCATGGATCATGTTCATTTTGATTTTGTTATGCATGTTTTCAACATTCTGTGAGGCAATATAGAAAGAACTCCCTCGATGTCGTCTTTTATATCTCATTGAATTCATAAAGAAGCATCTCTGTTGAGGGAAAATTGATGCACAGATTTATGGGTATATCAATATGACATTTGCATTCTGTATATCTCTATATTACTCTGACAAAATCTGAGAAATATTTTTACATATTTCTGAGATCATTCTAGTGTCAGATGGTTGGACAATTTAGTAATGTGGGCTATTTCTTCCATCACATAAAGTTAATCCTAATCCTCAGTAGTACTTGATTATGCCAAAGAAATTTAGGCCAATATGACAAAATATGTCTCAAGATTGCTCATTATTCTCTGTTTTAAGGCAAGTATCTCATGAGAGTGAGGAGTTTAGGTTCCCCTCTAGTTATAGGCCGATTATTGTTCAGGCATTTCACAGATAGGCAGTTTTAACAAAGGTTCTAATTAGTTACCAACTAGACTGATTTGAGTTATAATAGTGTAACTATATATGAACTTAAGAAATAGGTGTTTATGTGTAACAATTTAGTACTGACATTTGGATAGGATCTGTGAGACCTCTAATGGTGGATTGGAATAATGCACTTAACTTACAAGCAACCCAAATAACTTTGGTAACAGACATGTTTCTTATATTTCTTAATTATATAAGATGTGCAGCTGTAACAATATCTAGCTAGTTACATTTTTTAATCCATTACAATTCTTTTTATATAAGTATATATGTGTGTATGTGTATAAGGATGTGGATGTGTCTACAAATGTATATTTTTGCATATGTGTTTCTATATATGCATATACATCATTGACCTAGGGAAGAATTTCATATTGTACCCTGTATTTATGTTTTTCATACTTCTTTTTGCTTCTTTCTGTAGTACCATGTCAGCTCTACTAAATGTCAAAATAAATACTACTTTGTTTTAAAATTATTTCATACTACATATGAAAATGCTTACCTACCCATCCCATTCTATGTACTTAAGGTGGTGATTATGAATAAAAATTTTTATCATTGACATTTGGAATGGAAAGTTCTATCAACATGACTGTACAACATAAATGGGTTCTTTCTATTGTAGCACCAATGGTTTGTTTTTTAAGTTTTCTGTTAAGTGTGAGGAATTGACCCGAGATTTCAGAAAGCAAGTCATTGTGTCATTGTACTAAATCTTTCTTTTTGTGCATTGTTTATATTTGCATTTTGTTTTGGTATAGAAAATTTAAAAGTCTGTGTTTTTAAGTTTCTTATCTCTTTTACAAGATATTTTGGTCACAATAGACAACGATTTCTTTAGAATCATAAAATCTGTCTGCGCATTTCATGCAATACTTTCTGGGTTTAGGAAAAATGGAGAGTTTTGTGTAGATCAGATATGGTTTGACAGAAATGGTGAGCTCTTAGTCATTTTAGCAGTTATGCAGTTATTTAAATGATGCTTTTTTTTCCTGACAGACATAAAGTTGTGTGTGGTATACACACACACACACACACACACACACATATATGTCACAAAAAAGTAAATACGTACTAAGGAAAGAGTACTTATTGGAGAGGAATTCTAGTAAACGGAATGTAATGAGTTTGCTCAAAATTTTAATATTCACATATTAATACTGAACAGAATATTTTATGAGTGTAAATTGGCTCTGTGAAAACAAAATTAATGGCAGATGCATTCAGACATGTGTTGAGCCACACATAAAATCATACAAACAAATGTACATATGTTGAGAGTATAAATGGTCTCTAAAATTGATACCTCAAATTATTTTTTAATTATTTTGACATTATTGGATATAGTGTGTATATTTGGGATGTTCAGAGCAGAGCATGAAAGTATCCTTTCTTCTTATAAGCATTTCATATCTGGCACTTAGACACACACACACACGTATGTATGTGTATACATGTGCAGAGGGCTGGAATTTAAGAATATAATCATTGCAGTTGGGGAATCAGATATGACATGTCAGAAAATCTCAGCATCAAGCAGAAATTGACAGTCCAGAATCACAAAAAACCAGCTCCAGGAAGAAAGAGAGAATCTCATATAGATAGCCAGATACACTGCCCTGGTGGCTTGATAGGAATTTGCCCCATGCTTTATAGAAATTGATATTTTCTTCTTGATAATTGGAGTTTGGGGCCAGGGTAATCTACGGTTTCTTCTCTCTTGTCCACTTTTGATTTCGCTGCTTCTGCTGTTTGTATATACATGTGAAGACAACTGGAACTTAATCATTGCAGTTGGGGAATCTGATATGATATATCAGTAAATCTCAGCCACAAGCAGCATTTTGCAGCCCAGAGTCACAAAGAGCCAGGTCTAGGCAGAAATAGAGACTGTCTTTAGACAGCCATATGCATTGTCCAGACATCCTGATAGAGGGTCACCCTATGCTTTAAAGAGAGGGATATTTTCTTTTCGATAATTGGATTCAGAACCAGGATAAATTACATTTTTCCCTCTCATCCACTTTCAATTTCACTGCTTCTACTGCAGCACACATTCACGGGGGAGACGAGAATGAATCAGTAGTTCTGATGGAATACAGCAGGATTTGCCTCTACTGGTGGAATTGAGATCACTCCCCTTATTGGTTCTTAATACGTGCTCAGTTTCAATGCAGACACTCGTTCAATCAGAGCACAAGAGTGCAAATAAAAGCGTCAGCAGTGTGGGTTCTTCTCAGTCAGGCTCTGGCTATAGTCCAGGTCTTAGCTGGACCTGCCTATCGCCAGCCCGACTGAAAATCATCAGAGACAAGGCAGACTGCTCCCAACATATACAGGTGTCAGAGTCCGTGGAAATCATCATAGAAGAAATTGTTTGATTCCCAGCATTATAGAGCTGAGCACCAGATCCTCTATCATGTGTCAGAAGTAGGATCCTGCTTCTGAAGATAGTGCTTCTCTTTTAAAATTTGATTTTGTTTATAATTTCAATATTCCACAATGAATGCTTAGCAGAGTATTTAACAAGTATGAACTGTCAGTGCAAAAAGCAAATTAATGCAAAATTCATGCAGACATTTGTGGAACCACACATAAAATTATGTGAAAAAATGTGCAATAGTTTAGAGTATGTAGCTATTATGAGTAATTGATTCTAAAAGGAAAGCCTTAGTTAGATTATTGCTTAATCATCATGAGACTGTTTCATACAGTAGCAAATTATGGATGTTTAGACCATAATATTTCTACTTACACACATTTCATACCAGGCACTCATACATATACACACGCACTATATATGTGTGTGTGTGTGTGTGTGTGTGTGTATGAGCATGTGAGAACAAATGGAATTTAAGAGCTTAAATATTGCAGTTGGAGAATCAGACATGACATATCAGGAAATCTCAGCAGGAAGCAGCAAGTCACAACCCCTAGTCACAAAAAGTCAGCTCCATGTTGAAATGGAGACTATCATGTTGATAGCCTGAGGCACTGCCCAGGTAGCCCATAATTTCCAAAGGTTGTTATTTTTGTTTTGATAATTAGAGTTAGAGACCAGTGTAAATTAAATTCACTACCCTCTTGTCCATTGCTATCTACTGCAGGACAGTATACGTGGGAGACAAGAATGAATCAACCACTCCGATAGAGATCTCCAAGAGGACAACAGGATTTTCCTCCATTGGCGGAATTGAGATCACTCCCTTTATTGGTTCTTAATTTGTGCTCAATTTGAATGCACACACTCCTTCATGCAGAATCCAGGAGTGCAAATAAAAGCCACAGCAGTGTTAGTTCTTACCAGTCAGACTCTGGCTATATTTCAGATCTCAATTGGACTTACGTATAACCAAAACCCAACTTAAATTGTCCAAGATAAGGCAGACAGCTCCTGACATATATAGGAGTCGGAGTTAAAATTTTGGCGTTTGTCTCCAGAGTGTACATGGCTTCTCAATGACTCTGCCTTCTTTTTCCCAACATTCAATTTAGTTTTCCCTGCCTACATCTATTCTGTTCTGTGCAAACCCAAGACAGTTTCTTTATTTATTAACTAATTATTGCTACCCACATACAGAAGGGCTTACTACGTCCTTTCCTTTTTTCTGTTTTAAAAAGGAAGGCTTTAACATCAACATAATAAAATTACATATAACAAAACATTTGTCAAGCAAGAATTACAGTTACTATATATATAATGTTCTTTGCTTTTCTACATAAACCCATCTGTTTCCTTGTTCATCATATACTCCTGTATGTGGCAATGGCTCAGGTGTAGTTTTATACATTCCCATAGTGTTCTTTCCTAATGAAGGAGCCCACCACCTTCCTTGAATTAAATAATGCTTTCTAGCATACATCATAGTAGTGGGAATTCCCAATGGACTCTTTCTAGCTGAGTGTTCATTCCCAATAAGTGCCTGGACATTCATGGTTGCACTATCAAGTATATCAAGGTTTCTCACAAACAGTTCCTCTTGTTGCAATTCATTGAGAATGTCCCCAAAAGTTTCATTTTGCCTCCAGACCACCTTCGCAAGGGCCGGAATTATGGGTGGATCTTTCATGGAAATGTTCCATCATTGCCTATTACTTAAATTCGTAAGGAGGTCATTAATTTCCTGACTCGATTCTGTTGGCTCCATTTCTATTTTTCTATTGTTGTCATGTTCCTCCGTGACATTAAATCCCTCCCCATCTGTCAGCCATCTTCCAAAAAATATTGCTCGATTAATAAAAGAAAAAAATATAGTCATAAAAGAGAATACACAGACCCATATCCCAGGTAGTTGATCAAGTACGAAGCGCATCTTGGCCTGATATGAGGCCAGGGTTGAGCACTCTGCCAGGGACCTCCAGGAAGCCTAGCCCTGAGGAGCACATAGCTCCCATCCAGCCTAATGACATAAGTCATGTCACACAGATGACACTGGAGTTGGTGTGGCAAAGAATTATGGGCTAACATAAGTTATAAGAGTTATTAAGAAACCTGATCTAATGCCGGGCGGTGGTGGCGCACGCCTTTAATCCCAGCACTTGGGAGGCAGAGACAGGCGGATCTCTGTGAGTTCGAGGCCAGCCTGGTCTACAAGAGCTAGTTCCAGGACAGGCTCCAAAGCCACAGAGAAACCCTGTCTCGAAAAAAAAAAACAAAAAAAAAAGAAACCTGATCTAATAGGGCAACAAGTTTATAGGCCCTGTTTATAGTTAATGTAGGCCTCTGTGTGTTTATTTGTGGCTAAATAGATAAAGGACCGGGTGGGACAGAACCTCTTTCAACAAAATGGCACCAGTGTGGACAGCTAAATCCACTTAGAACCTGAGAACGTTTGAAAAATAACTCTAGACAACAATGAACAAATTTAAGCATGACTTCTTGATATTATTTTCTCAGATGGACTATGTTTGCTGCAGATAAGTGCATCTCATTTAAGAGAGGCTTCCTGATTCATCTTTAGCTGCAAAACCTAAAAGAGGCCCTGTCACCAAACACTTAAATGGTGCTTATGAATAGCCAACAGCATGCTTCTTGTTGGTTTCAGGAACCTTGAAATGCCATGGAGTTCATGGCAATAAACATGGCCCTGGTCAGTACCTCTGCCATGAGTCTAGACTCTCAGAAAGTCAAGGAATAGGCTGGATCTATCCGTCAAAGCCACGGCTATAATCCTAGCAATATCACTTAGCAAACTGAAGACCCATGTGGTCAGCAAAAGAGAGATATACAGTAAAGATAGATTCAGACGAAGAAATCCTCTCAATGGTTTACAGTGTGTTTAAAATTATATGTAGGCTTGTGAGAGAAAAGAAAAAAAAACATGAAGTCCTTAACATAAAAAATAATGAAAGATAGTAGCTGGGTGTGATGGCACACCCCTTTAATCCCAAAACTTGGGAGTCAGAGGCAGGTAGATCTCAGTGAGTTCAATGTGTGGTGGCACACATCTTTAATCCCAGCACCTGGGAGGCAGAGGCAGGCAAATCTATGTGAGTTTAAGGACAGCTTGGTCTACATCAGGAATTAACCTTGAAAACTACATTCTCCCCCCACAAAAAAAAACTGGACTATAGATGTTTAGAATGTTGGTTACAAGTTGTTCTGGATAATGGTCAGGATAAAAGCTAAAGAAAGTAAATTTGATTCAGAATTTTTGTTTTACAAAAAGGACCAGGTGGGACAAAAACCTCTGTCAACAATGTAACATTCTAATAATCTTGGGGAAGATTCTTAAAGTCGTGTATTATCAGGGTGTCTAATGCTATTTAGTGTACTGATAAAATGAGAAAGCAAGATTTCCTCAGCTATGATAGCCCTGCGAGGCTGCAATGTGCTAGTCATGGGTCCTATACCTGTGCACACACAGGTGGTATACCTGAACATAGATGTCACAAAAAAAGAGAATAAATATGTACTAAGTATGGAGTACTCATTGGAGAGGAAATCTAGTGAAGGGAATGTATTGAATGTATTCAAAATTTCAATATTCACATATTAATACGAAACAGAATATTTTATGAGCTTGAATTGGCCATTTGAAAATAAAAACTAATGGCAAATGCATAGGGACATGTGCTGAACACCACATTAAATAATATAATCAAATGTAAAATGTGGAGAATATAAATGTATCATGAATAATGCTCTGTAAAATTAATGCCTCAGATAATTTTTAATCATTTTGCATTATTGAAAACAGTGTGCATATTTTAGATGTTCAGAGCAGATTTTGTAACATTTCCACTTCCAAGCATTTCATATCAAGCACTTATACATACACACATGTTTTTATGTATATAAATGTGAAGACAACTGGAATTTAAGAACTTAATCATTGCAGTTGTGGAATCTGATACGATATATCAGTAAATCTCAGCCACAAGCAGCCCAGAGACACAAAAAGCCAGCTCCTGGCAGAAATGGAGACTGTCTTTAGAGAGTCAGATGCACTGTCGAGGTAGTCTAACAGAGGATCACCCTATGTTTCACAGGGGTTGATATTTTCCTTTTGATAATTGGAGTCAGAGCCAAGAGTAAATTACACGTTTTTCTCTCATCCACTTTCGATTTTGCTGTTTCTGCTGCAGCACACATTCACGGGGGAGATGGGAATGAATCAGCAGCTTAGATGGGGATCTCCAAGGATACAGCAGGATTTGCCTTCATTGGTGGAATTGAGATCACTCCCCTTATTGGTTCTTAATTCGTGCTCAGTTTCCATGCAGACACTCGTTCAATCAGAGTCCAGGAGTGCAAATAAAAGCGTCAGCAGTGTGGACTCTTTTCAGTCGGGCTCTGGCTATAGTCCAGGTCTTAGCTGGACCTGCCTATCGCCAGCCCGACTGAAAATCGTCAGAGACAAGGCAGACTGCTTCTGACACATACAGGTGTCAGAGCCCGTGGAAATCATTAAAGCAGAAATTGTTTGATTCCCAGAATTATGGGGCTGAGCACCAATTCCTTTAACAAGTGTTAAAAGTATGATCCTGCTTCTGAAGATAGTGCTTCTCTTTTAAGATTTGATTTTATTCGTAATTTTAGAATTCTGCAATGAATGCTTAACAAGGTATTTTACAGGTATGAATTGTCAGTGCCAAAAGCAAATTAATGCCAAAATCATGCAGACATTTGTGGAGCCACACATGAAATCATATGAAAACTGTGCAATAGTTGAGGTATTATGAGTAATTCATTCTAAAAGGAATGCCTTAGATTATTGCTTAATCTTCATGAAACTGTCTGGCATAGTATGCAAACTGCGGATTTTTAGAGCATAATATTTGCACTTACAAACATTTCATACCAGGCACTCATACACATATACCCACACTCACACGTATACATGTATGAGCATGTGAGGGCAAATGGAATTTAAAAACTTAATTATTGTAGTTGTGGAATCTGATATGATATATCAGAAAATCTCAGCCACGTGCAACGATTGGCAGCCCAGAATCAATAAAAAGCCAGCTCATGGCAGAAACAGATTGTCATGTAGATAACCAGATGACTCTCCAGGTAGCCTTGTAGAGGGTCACCCCATACTTTCCAGAGGTTGATATTTACCTTTTGATAATTGGATTCAGATCCCAGGGTAAATAACATTTACTAACCTCTTGTCCACTTTTGATTTCACTCCTTCTGCTGCAGTACACATTCATATGGGAGAGAAGAATGCATCAGTAGCTCTGATGGAGATCTCCAAGGGTACAGCAGGATTTGCCTCCATTGGTGGCACTGAAATCACTCCCCTTATTGTTTATTCATTTGTGATTTATTATAATGCACACACTCCATCAATCAGAGGCCAAGAGTGCAAACAAAAGCATTAACAGTATGGGTTTTTATGACTCAGGCTCTGGCTATAGTCCAGGTCTTAGTGGGACCTGCCTGCTACAAGCCCGATTAAAACGTCTGAGACAAGGCAATCTGTTCTTGACAAGTACAGAAGTCAAAGCCCATAGAAATTAACAAAACCAGGGATTTTTTTGATTCCCAGCATTACAGTACTGAGCACCTATTTCTGTCACATGTGCTAGACATAAAATCCTGCTTATCAAGCTACTGCTTCTCTTTTAAGATGTGACATCCCTGCCTTAGTTTTGAAATGCTTGTCACCTACAAGGAAGACAATCCATTTCAGACATTAGTATCTAACAGAGAGTAGGGGAGAGAGTCCCCATTGTTTCCCAGAGAGATCCAGCATAGGAATTGCTATGGCAATGTTAGTTCTGGCACATTTTGCTCCTGTGCAGATCTTGTGTATTCTAACTCAAACTCTGAATTCCTATCTGATAGTGATTGGAGGCTAGAAAACATTGCTACTGTGAATTCATCCATCTCCTCTGTATCTGTTAGAATCTTCTGCCTACTTTTCAATATAAATGTTTGAGGATTTGGGCAGGATTTGAAGACCATAGTATTGTACAGTTTCTCAGGCACTAGAGATAGATTCCAATTGCACATCATTGTGTTATTTCCTGTTTAGTGCGTGAAGAAACCTCTCTTATTAGGGGTATGTGATTCACAGACCTATGGGCATATCAATATGTAATAGGACTCAGTTTATCTTTTTATTCCTTTAGCAAAGTTAGGAAAACAGTATTTGCGTATATCTGTGATGTTTTAGTCTATATTCTTGGACTCTTTAGTGTGTATGACATTTCTTACATCTCATGGAGTTAATCCTTCAAAGTAGTCCATTACTTCCACAATGTTTAACCCCTCGGCAACACTATGTCTGAAGAATGTTCACTGTTTTCTTGTTTATGATGTGTAGCTCACGAGAGTGAGGAGTTTTGATCCTCCACTACTCACAGGAAGATTAAGTGTCAGACCTTTCCCACATAGTCAGGTTTATTGAAGGTTGTAACAAGGCACCAGATGTATTTCTATTCTATGTTGACACAAGTAAATAGAAATTTTAGAAAAAGGTTCTTACTGTTGTATTTAAAGTTTTAACCATAGTTTAGAAATGGTTTTTGAGACTCTTTTGGGGGACAATGGAAACACTGTTGGCCAACAAGTTAACCAAATAACTCATAACTAGCAAGTAAGGGAGATGTATTTATATTCTTTCATGAAATAAGTTATGTAGTTATCACAATTTATCTTCAAATATTTTTAAAATCCTTTCATGTGTGTATGTACATATGTATATGCATATGTATTTATACATACATTCGTGCATGTATATGAATGTTTTGCATATATATATACACATATATATGCTTGTATATCTTTTATACAGTAGAGCATTTCATATTTGAGTACTGTATTTACACAAGTACACATGTCTTTCTGCAATATCATGATTGCTTTACCATGTCCAAATAAAAACAACTTCATCTGGAAGTAATTTTATCGTAAATTTAACAATGCATTCATAAGTGAAACAGAGTATGGACATAAAGTGGTGAGTATATAGAACTCTTTAGCATTGACCATTTAGACATTTAGACCTTTTGTTGTCTGTGGGTATACACACAAACACACACACACACACACACACACACACACATATCAGAATTAGAAATGATACGACTTCAGGTAAGTTGAAGATGAAAATTCTGCTTCTGGGTCCAAAAATCTCCCTAGCCATGTGTAGTAGGCTAGGTTACTGTATTGGGCATGACTTATTTTCCCATGAATGATGTATATCTGCCATAGTAAATAAAGATAGAATAAAAACTTCAGACATGTCTACATGTCTTTGTGAAACTAGTGACTAATACAATATGAACGACTAAGTGTGGGTAAGTTGCAACATTTGGAGAAGATGGTAATTTAATTAAGTTTACAGAATTGTTTTTGTAGCTGCTTAGCTGTGTTTTTGACATTAAAACAGCAATATTCCTATGAATAAGAATAGTAGGAATTTTAATTGCTTAGGGGTAGAGTCTTGAAGGCTGCAATAGTGCAATGTATAGTTAAAAAGGACCTTATTTCAAAAATAAAAGAAAATCATATTTTTTCAGGACGAAGTGGTTTTTATCTGTAGGGGAATCTGCACCATTACTCTTATTTCTTATGTATGGGGATTGCAAAAGTCCAGCAGATATATTTAATTGAAACTAACCTTTTAATACAGGTCAAAGACAAGAAAAGTTGAAAGAAGTCTGTTACGGCATAAAATGAATGGCAGACAGAAATTATAATAAAATATTCAGCTTTAATAAGGGAAGGACTTACAAAACCGAGGTTCCCGCGGAGAACAGGAAAACAGAAGGGAACGCGGGGAGAACGCCCACAATCTTTATAAGTAAAAAATAACCTCAGGGAACCCTGCCCTTCAAGCAAGGTGATTGGTTGGGCTTCCCCTACAGAAGTCCAATCCAAAGATAGGAATACAAATAATAGAATCAGAGATAGAAAAATAGTAAAATAGGTGGTAATGTATAAGAAACATCCGTGGGGTCTCTGAGTAATGCTTCCTCTGCTATTTTTGCATTATTGTTTAGTGCCTACACAGCCTCTTAGATGGTAATATCAGCAACCTTCCAGTATAGAAATAAGAAACACTGACACCTGTTATTAGACTTACCATACTAAAAACAGGAAAGCGAGCATCACCAGTCAATCCCAGACATAGAGAGACATAGAGAGTTACAGTAAGAACTCTGGGTTTTACTAATGATCTTGCATAACTTGACTTGTAAATTCCATACCTGTGAGAGACACCATGTCATTATGACATTGTTGATTTACCTCTGCATGCAGCTAGTATGTCACATATACTTGAGCACACTTGTATACTTGAATTACCAATATCAGAGAGTGTATGCAAAATTCCGTCAGAAAAAAAAACACATGGAGCATTCTAATAATCCTGTGTACAATTTTTAAAGCCAAAATATAATCAGAGTGGCTTAGGTATTTAATCTGCTGATAAAATGAGAAAGCCAGATTTTCTCAGTTCTCATAGTCCTGAGAGGCTGCAATCTACTTGTATATAGGACACATAACCCTGCACACTCAGGTGGTTTACTTGAACACAGATGTTCCAAAAAGGGAGTAGATATGTACTAAGGATGTAGTACCGATTAAGGAAGAATTATACTGAAAGGAATAGAGTTAATTTTTTCAAAATTTCAATATTCACATATTACCACTAAGCAAAATATTTTACAAGTCTGAATTGGCTCTGTGAAACATAAATTAAATTAATGGCAATTACATACTAACATGTGTTGATCCGCATATAAATAAAATGTGTAAATTTTAAGAGTATAAAATATTTATGAATAATCCTCTCTAAAATTAATACCTCAGATTGTTTTTTATATCTTGACATTATTGGATGCATATTTTGATGTTCAGAGCTGGGCTTTAAAGTAACATTTCCATTTAAAAATATAGCAAGCACACCAACACACTCACATGTATGTATGTATGTATATCCTCACACATATGAGGGCAACTAGAATTTAAGAACTTAAATATTGCAGTTGGGGAATCAGATATGACATATCAGGAAATCTCAGCAGAAAGCAGCAATTCACAACCCAGAGTCACTAAAGTCAGCTTCAGGCTGAAACAGAGACTATCATGTTGATAGCCAGATGCACTGTCCACTTAGCCTTATAGAAAATCACCCCATAATTTCCAAACGTTGTTATTTTCCTTTTGATAATTGGAGTCAGAGACCAGTGTAAATTACATTTACCACCCTCTTGCACACTATCGATTATGCTGCTTCTGCTGCAGGACAGTTCACGTCGAGACAAGAATAAACCAGCCACTCTGATAGAGATCTCCAAGAGGACAATAGGATTTTCCTCCTTTGGTGGAATTGAGATCACTCCCCTTATTAGTTCTTAATATGATCTCGATTTTAATGCATACAGTCCTTCACGCAGAGCCCAGGTGTGCAAATAAAAGTGTCAGCAGTGCTAGTTCTTAACAATCAAGCTCTGGCTATAGTTCAGATCTCAATTGGACTTATGTATAACCAAAGTCCAACTTAAATTGTCCAAGACAAGGCAGATAGCTCCTAACATATACAGGAGGAGGAGCCCATAGAAATTAGTGAAGTCAGGGACTGTTTGATTGCTAGCATTATAGTACTGAGCAACCATTTCTGCTACATGTGCCAAAAGTATCATTTATTATATATTGTGGTTGTGTATTCTTCAGGACTTCAGAAACATAATATTATCTAAGAAAAAAAGGAGTGCATTATAAGCAAATTCCAAAACTCTAGATTTGAAAGACACATCTTGCTGGCTGGAGTCACCCAAAGATCTTCTGTATCATTGGAGCATCTATCTTCAGCCTACATTCCCATAGTATCTAGCTGACTTTTCCATGAGCAGGAAATTTGAAGATCTGTCCTGCCTTGTAATGACAAAGTCCCTCCGTTGCTTTTTTTCTGTGTCCTGAAGAATTTCAGGCAGACTCTTTTATGTAGCAGGAGCCCTGAAGGACCAACTCACCTTTAGTCATGTTTAGCCATCATTTTCCTGTGGGTCCTGCATGTCCAGTTCATACAGCTTACCATCACACAGTCCAGGTAAGAGCAGTTTCTTGACCAAATGACTAGCATACTCCATAAGGAGCTTCTTTGATGCCCATTCAACCTCTCTGAAGTAATTTGTGCTGCCAGGAGCAGATGTGTCTCATGTCATAAAAAGTCCTAAGTTCTTAAAATATTTTAGATGCCTTAGTCTGAAGGTCTTGAAAAATATGAAGAATATCTATCTAAATTAAATATATGTTTATATATCTATGAAACCTAGCTAACATGACTACAAGCTTGACTATTACAGATGATTGTCTATTAACCTATATTTCTTATACATTTTAAATGAGCTACATAAACACAAAATGTTAATCAAGAGCAGAAATATACATATAATAAAATTGACCTATAATATGTATTAATAAACCAAGATCCATATCAATGCAAATCTCTATAACATATCTCCCTTTAAATATAAAGAAACATTTACAATCAATATTTGGGAATATGGGCAAAGTTCTCTCCCAACTGATTTCTGCTTCTTGCTGGGCAAAGTAATACTTGGGAGTGCTCACTGCAACCTTTAGTGGGCTCTTGGTCCATAAAAACACATTATTCTAGAAGGATTTCATAGGTTCTCACTTCTGTGGAAACAAAAGAGAAACCTCTTTTTCAAAGAAACTTATTGGTAGACCCATATTTTTAAGTCAATACACCTTTAAGATATATATGTTGGTTTAGTTTAGTATCCTGTACAATGAAATGTTTCTCTGTACTAAGTCTCTTCTCCATCAATAAATTCAAAGAAAACACAATTATATACCTAATCCAGACTCTGTGTATGTTCCATCCTTTCATGGCTTATTTTTCTTTAATTTATGATAACTATACTCTGCCTCATTAAATACTTTGATTTATTTTTAAAATTATTTACTTCTTCTTATAACTCTCTGTACATTTTTTTCTCTCTCCCAAGCATACGTACATTTGTCTAACACTGTGACGTATTTAGAGGTCTTTTCCATCTGAGTTGTCTTTATTGTGTATCTGTAATTATTTTCTGACCATAAGCACCTCTCTTTATATGCTAAGGGTGTGAGGCTAAGGCCAACATATCCTCACCTGCTTGCTCCATCCAGTCAAACATGGTAGATGTATGTCCACTGCCTCTGAGAGCCATGGATATTGTCCCATTTTTTAGGCACACAATGTGTCTATATTGTCATTAAGCAAGTTTTAGCACTCATTTCACAAAACCTATTTAAATACTCAGACTCCAGAAAGAGGAGAAGTTCATACAGGAAGCACAGACCTGGGACTGCTGGTTTGAAACTGTGTGGGTTTATTTTTCTGCTATAGTTGATTCAGGAAGACCACTCTTAAGCGAACTATGGCATGCCATCAGTTGAAAAAAATGCACTTAACTTTGGGGTTTTATGAATCTAGAGTTTCTTTTCAAGTTTTCTTAGATTTTCATGGATATAGTAATAGTAGCAATGTTGTAGCACCAATTTGTGTTGTTAGTTTGTCCCCAGCAGCTCAGCCCTGAAATAATCACAGAGAAAATGTTTTTATTAAATCACTGCTTGGCCCATTATCTTTAGTTTCTTCTTCGCTAACTCTTATATCTAAATTTAACCCATTTCTATTAATCTGTGTATCGCCAAGTAACTATTGGTTACCAGGTAAAGTTCTGGCATCTGTCTCCAGCTGGATGACATGGATTCTCACTGACACTGCTTTCTTTTTCTGAGCATTCCAGTTTAGTTTTTTGTGCCCATCTGTGCAGGCCCAAGATAGTTTCTTTATTCACTAACCAATAAAGCAACATTTATACAGAAGGACTTCTGATATCATATGGGCATATGATTATGTAATAAGACTCATTCATTCTTTATATTCCTTTAGCAGAATAAGAGAAAAACTCCTTGCCTATGTCTGCAAACATTTTAGTCTCAGGTCCTAGGAGATTTTAGCATGTAGGTTATGACTTACCTCTCATGGAGTTAATCTTAATCCTCAAAAATAGTCCATTACTTCCATGATATTTAACCCTACTGGCATCGCTATGTCTGAAGAATGCTCACTGTTTTCTGGTTTACAGTGTTTAGCTCATGAGAGTGAGGAGTTTTTGTCCTCCTCTGGTAACAGGCAGATTAATCTTCAGAAGTTTCACATGTAGCCAGTTTCATTGAAGCTTGTAACTAGGCCCTAGTTGTTTTTCTATTTTATATTGACATAAGTAAATAGCAATTTCAGAAATAGGTTCTTACTATTATATTTAGAGTTTTAACCATAGTTTAGATATGGTTTGTGAGACTCTTTTGGGGGACAATGGGAACACCCTTGGCCAACAAGTAAACCAAATAACTCATAACTAACATTTGAGGGAGATGTCTCAGGTCTCCTTTCATGGAATTAGATGTGTATTTGTCACAATATATCTCCCAATATTTTAAAATTTCTTTCATATGGGGATGTATATATGTATATGTTTATGTATATATACATGTATTCATAGATGCATATAAATGTGTTTGCATCTGTATATATACGTGATCCATGCATGTATATGTATTTTACTTGTATTCGTGCATGTACATGGATTTGTTTGCATATGTATAAATACATGTATTAATGCATGTATACAAATGTGTTTTCATCTGTTATGCATATTTACATATATATGATTGTATGTGCATCTTTAATATAGTAAAGAACTCCATATTTGAGCATTCTATTTATACTAGTTCACACTTCTTTCTGCTTCCTCCATCAGGACCATGGCTTCTCTACCATGTTCAAATGAATACAACTTCCACTTAACATAATTTCTCCTACATATGTAAATGCATACATAATCAGCACAAAATGTGGTGATTATCAATAACTTTTTTAAATGGATCTTTTGGAATTTTAAGACTTATCAAAATTATTGTCCTGTAGAAATGGCTTCTTTCTATTAGTATCAATATTTCTCTACATTACTGCTAAGTTGAGAGATTTCTCTCTGTGCTTCCATGACAATTTGTTGTGACATTGTGCTAAACACTTTTTTAACAGTTTGATTGTTTTGGATTTCAAGGCAGCCATCAAACCGCACACACTAATAGTAGGAGACTTCAACACTCCTCTCTCACCAATGGACAGGTCAATCAAGTTTTCAAAATCCTGTTCTTTTAAAGTTTGTATCCTTCTTACAAGTCACTCTTCTTATACCAGATATCATAGCCTTTTGGAAGATGAACTGAATCTAATATATTCTCAGTTTATAAATGGAGAGTTATATGTATTGATCAGGTGCGCCTGCACAAAACTTTTTAAGTTGCTAGCTTTTCGAGCAGTTGTGGGTTTATTCAGTAATGCTCTAAAATGATGCTTTATTTCAGACAGTTATAGTTAATGTTGGCTGTGGTTTTCTAATTATAAAGTAATTAGAAAATATATTGCTTCAGAGAATTTGCAGATGAAAGTTCTGCTGCTGTGTTATGATCCCGCTGGCCATATGTAGTAGGCTAAGTTATTATATTGGTCATAATTTGTCTTCTTGTGAATGATATATGTCTGCCTAATTAAGATAGAATGAAAGCTTCATACATATCTTTGCAAACCAATCCACTAATATACTATGAGTTATAGGTGTTCATAAATAATAAAAATTGGAGAACTTGTTAAAATAATCAAGTTTACTGAGATATTTTACACTACTGTTAATTGCAGTGTGGACGTTAACAGCACAAGAGTGTTATGAGTAGAAATTATAGTTATATTAATATCTTAGAGGACAGTTGATAAGAACTTTACAGAGCATAAAATTGTTTAAAGAATATTATTTTTGAAAAGAAAGAGGAGAAAACATAACTTTTCAGGATTAAGGGACTTTAAATGAGGGACAGTCATCAGTATTGCTTTTGTTCCATTTATGGGGGAATTACAAAAGAACAGTAGAGACTCTTCATTGCTCATAGGATTTTATCCAGGAGGCAGACAACAAATGTTGACAGTGGGCCAGTGTAAAGAACAGTATCAAAGACAGGAACATTGTAGAAAAGATGGTCAAATAAAAGAAACATCTGTGTGGTCTCTGAGTAATATCCCTCAAGTTACTTTTGTTTTCTCTTTATTGTCTACACAGCCATGTAGATGGATACCTCAACATACTTATTGCTGGATTATGTGAAACACCGGGATACTTTATTAGAATATACATATTAACAATAAGGCTAACTTCCATTACCATGCAATTTGAAGCCATGAGTCATAGGTAACAGGAAGATAAACTTTCAGGCCCTTAACATGTGATCAGTTTCAATGCAGCTTCTAACAAGGTACCATATATATATATATATATATATATATATATATATGTGTGTGTGTGTGTGTGTGTGTGTGTGTGTGTGTGTGTGTATACATATATATATATATATACACTTTGATGACATAAGTAACTATAACCTTCAGATATAGGTATTTGCTATCATGTTGTGAGGTATAACTTTGATTTGAAAATAGTCTGTGAGGCCCCCTCATGGGAAATTGTAGGTACACCATTAGCCAACAAGCAAACAAAATAACTCTTGCAATTGAGATTGATATCTCTTCTAGCCCATCATACTATAAGATGTGCGGTTGTTGTATTATTCTCCAAAACATTTTTATTCCAATTTATTTTTTTGCATGGGTGTGTATATGTATATGTTTATGTTTGTGTTTGCATACATGTTTGTATATACAAATACATGTGTACGCATGTGAATGTAGCTTTAGCCTAATTGAGAATTTCTTGTTGAGCAATATATTTATATTTTCACACTTCTTTCTGCTTCTTCTTGCAATACAAATATGGTCGACAAAAATCACAATAAGTACCTTGTCTTATTAAAATTATCTGATCATACATACACAAATGCATAATTTACTAACTCACTCTGTATACTTAAATTGGAGACTACAAGTAACAAATTTTACCATTCAGATTTGGAACAGAAAATCTTTTCAAGATGATTGTACAATGCAAATGATTCAATTCTATCTTTGCATGCAACTTTTGTATGGAGATTTTCTGCAAAGTGTTAGTAGTTGAGTTTTCTATATGTGTTAGCATGACAATTTGTGGTGTGACTACACTAAACCTCCTGTCTGTTTATTTTAGGTTTATTTTTATTTTGGTATGCAAGCTTTCAACATTCTGTGAGGCATTTTTGAAAGAATCCCCTCAATATTATTCTTTTATTTCTTATTGAGTTCATGAAGAAACATCTCTGATGAGGGAAAATGAAGCACAGATTTATGGGTATATCAATATGACATTAGCATTCTGATTATCTCTATATTCCTCTGGAAGAATCAGTGAAATGTTTTTGCCTAGCTCTGAGATCATTCTAGTGTCAGGTGGTTGGACAATTTAGTAATGTGGGATATTTCTTCCATCACAAAGAGTTAATTCTAATCCTCGAGTACTTGATTATGGCAAAGAAATTTAGGCCAAAATGACAAAATATGTCTCAAGATTGCTCACTATTTTCTGTTTTAAGGCAAGCATCTGAGGAGAGTGAGGAGTTTAGGTTACCCTCTAGTAACAGACCAATTATTGTTCAGGCCTTTCACAGGTAGGCAGTTTCAGCAAAGGTTCTAACTACTTACCAACCAGATGGATTTGTGTTATTATGATATAAAATTATGTATTGACTTCAGAAATAGGTGGCTAGGTGTAACCATTTTTATCACTGACATTTGGATAGGATCTGTGAGACCTCTAATGGTGGACTGTAATAATGCACCTAACCTACAAGCAAACCAAATAACTCTGCAAACAGACATGTTTCTTATATTCTTTAATTATATAAGATGTGCAGCTATAACATTAACTAACTAGTTACATTTTTCAATCCATTTCAATTCATTTTATATAAGTATATATGTATATATGTGTGTGTGTGTATAAGGATGCAGATGTGTCTTTATATTTTTGCACATGTGTTTGTATATATGTGTATCCATGTGTATGTATCTTTGACCTAGGTAAGAATTTTATAAGGTGCCCTGTATTTATGTTTTTTTAACACTTCTTTCTGCTTCTTCCTCCAGTACCATATATGCTCTAATAAATGTCAAAATAAATACAACTTTGTATTAAAATTATTTTATCCCACATATGCAAATGCTTACCTACCTATCCTGTTCTATATTCTTAAGACAGTGATTAAGAGTAACATTTTTTAACTTTGACATTTGGAATGGAAAGTCCTCTCTTTATGATTGTACAACAGACATGGGTTCATTCTATAATAGCACCAATCATATGTCTGTAGTTTTGCTGTTAAGTGTGAGGAATTGAGGGTGTTTTCTGAGGACTATTCATGGTGCTGTTTTGCTAAAACCTTCTTTTGTTTGCATTGCTTGTTGTGTGGAACAGTGGGGCTGCATCCTGCCACCCGGCTAGCTTTACCCGAAATAATTACATGGAAACTGTATTATTTTAAACGCTGCTTGGCCTATTAACTCCAGCCTCTTACTGGCTAACTCTCACATTTGATTAACCCATTTCTATTAATGTGTGTAGCACCACAAGGTGGTAGCTTACCAGGAAGATTTTAACTTGCATCCATCTCGGAGAGGAAAGCTATGGTGACTCCCTGACTTGGCTTCTTTCTCCCAGTATTCTGTTCTGCCTACTGCGCCTACCTGATTTTCTGCCCTATTAAAGGTCCAAGGCAGTTTCTTTATTAACCAATGAAATCAACACAAAACAGAAGACTCTCCCACATCAATTGCTTAAGTTAGTGTTTTGATTTGGTATGACAATTTTGAAAATGCTTTTTTTAAAAGTTCCCTATCTCTATTACAAGATATTTTGGTCATAATAGGCACCCATTTATTTAAAATCATAAACTGTGTCTACCCATTGCAAGCAATACCTTCTGGATCTAGGGATAATGGAGAATTTTTTGTAGATTATGTATTAACCTCTATTTCTTAATTATACACTACATATTTAAATGAACTAGACAAACGTAATACCTTCATCATGATCAGAAATACATATACACATTATAGCAAAATTGACCTTAAATTTGTATCAATAACCAAAACCCATACCAAAGCAAATTATTCATATCTATATCATATCCCCTGTTAAATATAAAGAAACATTTTTTTAAAAAATTGATAATATGGGCCTATTTCTGTCCAAACTTCTTCCTGCTGTTTATTGGGCAAAGTAAATTTTTGAGGAGTATTCAAGGTGACCTCTCAGGGAGCCATGATCTATCAACCCATATTAGCCTGGAAACATTCCACAGGTTCTCATCCTCTGTGGAAAAAAAAAAAGAAGAACCTCTTTTCTAAAGCAACATAGCCTTAGACCCGAACCCTGAAGTCAAGATATCTTTATAATATACACGCTGGTTTAGCTTAGCAGCCCATACAATAAGATGACTCTCTGTACCTCACAATCAAAAAAATGAAAGAAAACCCAATAATATACATAATCCAGACTCTCTGTGTATAGTCCATCTTTACATGGCTTACTTCTCTTTACTTCATTTAATATGACTGTCTGTACTCTGTCTCTTTAAAGACTTTGTTTTTTAAACAATTTACTTATTTAACTCTCTATACTCTTTTTCTTCTCTCTCCCAAGCCTATGCACATTTACCCAACATTGTGCCCCATTTAGAGTTTTTTTTTTATGTCGAATCTGTTCGTATTGTGTTATCTGTAAATTTTTTTTTTTGGTTTTGTTTTTGTTTTTCGATACAGAGTTTCTCTGTAGCTTTGGAGCCAATCTTGTAACTAGCTATTGTTCACCAGGATGGCCTCGAACTCACAGAGATCTGCATGCCTCTACCTTCTGATATTAAAGGCATGTACCACCACTGCATGGCTCATTATCTATAATTCTTTACTGTCTTGCAGAGCTTTTAAAATGGTAGTAATTGGCTTGGTTGCAGTGGCTCTGGATCCTGGATCCACCTCTCTCCACTTTCAAAATAATGGAAGTACCATTACTACCAGCTCTGTGGCTGCTGGGTAGGAGCCTTGCTCAGCACTTTTACTCTGAAAATGAGCATGGAGCACATAAAACCTTTTTTCTGAGTTCTGATGTGCAGAGCACTTTAGAGCATTACACAGCCTGAAAATATCTCTGTGTACGGAGGCAAGAATCTGCCATGCTTTTCCGCCTGTGAACCCCTAGCAATCCTGATCACACTGCCTGCCCTGGCGGGGAGTGCTGAGCTACGGTCATGGTCTCAGCTACTTTCCTCTCTACCGTGAGTGGGCATACACACACACAGACCCACAAATGCCATTTAAATGCTCCATAGCCAGAGTTCTCACTGGCAGCATGACCCAGGAAACTGTACTTTAAAACTCAGTGGCTGCTACTGCTGAATCAGCAAGACCAGTCTTAAAGGAGACACAGCATGCTGCCCCAAGCAAAGCCCATTCAGAACAGAAGTGCAGTTAAACTTTGTTTGTTTGTTTGTTTTTTAATGTCTAGAATTCTTTTTCAAGCTTTCTCAGGTTTTACATGGATATAGTCGAGCACCTTGTAGTGACATCTGTTGCAAGAAAGTTGCTTGTTCATTCCCATCCACCCGGCTACCTTAGACTCAAAATAATCACACAGAAAATGTATTAATTAAATCATTGCTTGTCCCATTAGCTCTAGTCTTCTTGGCTAAATCTTATATTAATTTAATCCATTTCTATTCATCTGTATATTGCCATGCGTCTGTGGCTTACTTGGCTAAAGCTCCCAGAGTCTATTTCCTGTGGCGCCACGGCTTCTCTCTGATCATGCCCTTCTTCTCCGAGTATACAGCCTAGCTTGCTTTCATGTTGGGAGGTATAACCTTGATTTGAAAATAGTCTGTGGGACCCCTCATGGAAAACTATAGGAACAGCCTTAAATAACAAGGAAACTAAAAAACTCCTGCAACTCAGAGAGATGTCCTTATATCTTTTCATGTCATCAGATGTGCAATTGCAATAATCTCTAAATTTTTTCCAACCCAAATTAATTCCTTTGTATGGATGTGAATGTGTATATGTATATGTTTGTGTGTGTATGTGTTAGTATACATACATATGTAAGTGTATACATATGAATGCATCTTTAACCTAGTTGAGAATTTGAAATTGAACACTATTTTTATATTTTCACACTTCTTTCTGTTTCCTTCTCCAATACTATGTCTATTCTACAAAATGTTGAAATAAATACCACTTCTTATCAAAATTATTTGATCACACATACACAAATATATAACTAACAAACCCCTGTCTATACTTAACAATGATTTTTTTAAAGATTTATTTATTATGTATACAACATTCTGCCTCAATGTATGCCCACACGGCAGACCCCTATGTATACTTAAATTGGTGATTATGAGTAACATTTTTTAGCTTTGACATTTGGAATGGAACATCCTATCAAGGCAGTTATACAGTGCAAATGTTTTAATTATATCTTAGCATCCAACTTTTGTACGGAATATTCTTCTATGTCTGAATGGTTAAGAAGTTTTTGATCTGCTTTAGCATGAAAATTAATGGCGTGACTGCACTAAACAACTTTTTTTTTCTGTTTGCTTCTGGTACATGTGTATTTTATACTGGTATTTGAGTTTTCAAAATTTTGTTATTTGACATATCCATACTCTCTACACCATGATTAGAAAAGTCTTCATTTTCCTTCAGATCATAAACTGTGGAAGCCCGTTGGATGCAATATTTTTTGTATCTAGGAATAAAAGAGAGTTTTGTGGTTAGATAAAACTTGATAAGTTCTTAGCCATTATAACAGTTTTTGAATTGTAAAATGATACATTTTCCTGACAGACCTAATGTTGTCTGTGGATATATGTATTTATATTTATAACACAATTAGAAATTTATGTCTTCAGGTAAGTTTCAGAAGAAAGTTGTGCTTCTCAGACAACAATCGCCCTAGTCATGTATATTAGGCTAGGTTACTGTATTGGGCACAATTTGTTTTCCTGTGAATGATATATGTCTGTTGTAGTAAAGATAGATAGAATGTAAACTTCAGACATGCCTATGGGAAACTATGAATGTTTCCACTTATACACTATGAAAGGCTAAGTATTGGCAAGTTATAAAATTTGGAAAAGATGGTAATTTAATCAAGTATTCACATTTGCTCTTGTACTTCTGTTAGCTGTGGCTTTTTACATCAAAACAGCAGTATTGGTATGGACAGGATCAGCAAGTGAATTTTTGATTTAGGGGGCAGTTTCTATGTTACAAATAGTGCAAGAAACAGTTAAAAGGAACTTATTTTCAAAAGTACGAGAAAAAAATGTTTTTTCAGTATGAATAGATTTTGTACACAGGGGAGTTGTCAGCATTGTTCTTATTCCATATGTGTGGGCATTAAAAAAGTACATATACTTAACTGAAACTTAGCTTTTAAATGAGGTAGCAGACAAAAAGGTTAAAAGTTGTGCAATGCAAAGTAGGGAATGCAAAGCATAGAGTCAGAGAAAGAAACATAGTACAATAGGTGGCAATGTGCAAGAAGCATTGATAGGTTCCCAGAGCAATGCACTAGTTGTTACCGTTGCTTCTTTTTTATTTAGTGTCTATACAGCTTATTAGATTGCTTTATCAGGAACCTTCCTATTTAGAAATAAGGAGCCCTGGCATATGTTATTAGAATTCACATATTAAAAAACAGGAACACAAGCATCACCAGTCAATACCTGTTGAAATGGGAGCGCCGGGGCTGTGTCCCCAGCACCCTGGCCAGCTGGCTAGCTTATGCCCCGAAATAATTACACGGACACTGTATTCTTTTAAACACTGCTTGGCCCATTATATCTAGCCTCTTTTCGGCTAACTCTCGCACCTGGACTAGCCCATTTCTAATAAGGTATGTAGCACCCCTAGGTGCGCTTACCAGGAAGATTCTAGCCTACGTCTATCCTGGGTCGGAGCTTCATCGATCGCGTCTGCCCTGAGAGGAGCTGCGTGATGTCTGAACTCACTTCCTCTTCCTCCCAGCATTTTGTTCTGTTTACTCCACCCGCCTATGTTCTAACCAATCAGGTCCAAGGCAGTTTCTTTATTTAACCAATGACCTTCCTCCATCAAATACCTGGCTGAGAGACATAGGGAGTAACAATAAGTACTCTGAATTTTATTGACCAGCTTGCGTACATTAATTCCATACCGATTAGTAACACCATGTCATTATGAAATTGCTGATTTGACTCTGCATGCAACTAACATGTGACATATACTTGCTCATACCTGTACTCTTGAATTCCCAGTATCTGAGTTTTTGAACATAATTCTGTCAGTATAAAACACGTGGAGCATTTTAATAATCCTTTGAAAGATGATTATGCCAAAATCAGAGTGGCTTATGTTATTTAATCTGCTGATGAAATGGAAAAACCTGATTTCTTTAGCTATGAATGCCCTGAGAAGCAGAAATATATAGGTGCTGTACCCATGTGTATACAGGTGGTTTACCTGAACACAGATGTCACAAAAAAGAGAGTAAATATGTACTAAGGATGGGTTACTTCTTGGAGAGGAAATCTAGTGAAGGTGATGTAGTGAATTTGTTCAAAATTACAATATTTTATATTAATGCTGAACAAAATATTTTATGAGCATGAATTGGCTCATTAAAATTAAAATTAATGGCAAATGCATACAGACATATGTAAAGCCACACATAAAATCCTACAAACAAATGTGCAAATGTTTAGAATATAAAAAGCACTATGAATAATGTTCTCCAAAATTAATAACTCAGATTATTTTTAAGCATCTTGACATTATTGTATACAGAAAGCATATTTAGGATGTTCAGAGCAGAGAAAGAAAATAACATTTCCACTTAAAAGCTTTTCATATCAGTTACTCATTGACACACACACATGCACATACACACACATGCACATATACGTATGTCTCTATGAATATGTGAGAACAATTGGAATTTAAGAACTTAAGCATTTCATTTGAAGAATCTGATATGAAAAATCAGAAAATCTCAGCTGCAGGCTGCAATTTTCAGTCCAGAATCAGAAAAAGCCGGATCATAGCAGAAATGGAGACTTTTATGTAGATAGCTACATGCACAGTCCAGGTCGTGTGATAGAGGATCACCTCATTCTGTCCGAGGTTGATATTTTCCTTTTGAAAATTGGAATCAGAGTCCAGGGTAAATTACATTTTTTCCTCTCTTCGGCTTTTGATTTCGCTGCATCTGCTGCAGCACACGTTCACGGGAGAGACGAGAATGAATCAGCAGTTCTGATGGAGATCTCCAAGCGTACAGCAGGATTTGCCTCCATTGGTGGAATTGAGATCACTCCTCTTATTGGTTCTTAATTCGTGCTCAATTCAAACGCAGACACTCGTCCAATCAGAGCCCAGGAGTGCAAATAAAAGCGTCAACAGTGAGCCTTCTTACCAGTCGGTCTGGCTATAGGCCAGGTCTTACTTGGACCTGCCTATAACCAGCCCGACTGTAAACTGTCAGTGACAAGGCAGACTGCCCCTGATATATACAGGTGTCAGAGCCTGTGGAAATCAACAGAGTCAAGGATTGTTTGATTGTCAGCATTACGGTGCTGAGCACTCATTTCTTTCATGTGTGCCAGAAGTATGATCCGGCTTCTGCAGCTACTGCTTCTCTTTTCTGACTTGATTTGTTCATAATTTCAATATTCCACAAGTGATGCTTAATAGAATATTTTACGAGAATGAATTGTCAACATGAAAAGAATATTAATGCTAAATTCATGTAGACATTTGTGTAACCACACATGCAGTCATATGAAAAAATGAGCAATTGTTGAGAGTAAAGGAGTTTTATGAATCTTCCATTCTAAAATGAATGCCTTAGATTATTACCTAATCATCATGAGACTGTTTGATACAGTATGCAAATTGGTGATGTTCAGAGTAGGGCTTAAAATTAACATTTCCACTAACAAGCATTTTATATCAGGCACTCATTCACATACCAAAATACACACACATGCTCACACAAAAACACACACACAACACAATGTGCTTTTATATATAGGTTGTAAATTCGTGCACACTGAGGTTATTTACCTGAATACAGATGTCACAAAGAAGAGAGTAAATATATACTAGTTATGGACTACTAATTGGAGAGGAATTCTAGTGAAGGGAATGTAGTGAATTTCTTCAAAATTTTCAATATTCACATATTAATACTGAAAGGAATATTTTATGAGTTTGAATTGGTTTTGAAAACAAAATTAATGGCAAATGGATAAAAACATATTTTGAGCAACACATTGAACCATACAAATAAATATGAAATTTTGAGAGTATAAATTTATCATAAATAATGCTCTCTAAAATTAATACTCAGATTATTTTTTAATCATTTTGTATTTGAATACAGTGTACACATTAGGGATGTTCAGAGAAGATCTTGTAAATAACATTTCTACATCAAAGCATTGGCTATCAAGCACTTATACATACACATATGTTTGTGTATGTATATACATGTAAGTACAACTGGAATTTAAGGACTTAATCATTGCAGATGTGGAATCTGATATGACAAATCAAAAAATTTCAGACACTACCAGCATTTTGCATTCAAGAATGAGAGAAAGCCAGCTTATGGCACAAATGGAGACTGCCATGTAGATAACCAGATGCACTGTCCAGGCAGCCTGATAAAGGATCACCCCTTATTTTTTATAGCTGAATATTTTCCTTTTGATAATTGGAGTCAGAGCCTAGGGTAAATTACACTTTTGGCTCTGATGCACCTTCAATTTCAATCCTTCTGCTGCATCACGCATTCATGAGGGAGAGAGCAATGAATCAACAGTTCTGATGGAGATCTCCAAGAGACAGCAGGATTTGCCTCAATTGGTGGAATTGAGATCACTCCCCTTATTGACTGTTAATCCATGCTCAATTTGAATGCACACACGTGTTCAATCAGACCCAAGAAGTGCCAGTAAAAGCAACAAGGAGTGCTTGTTCTTGCCAGTTAGGCTCTACCTGGATATAACCAATGCCTGACTGCAAACAGTCCACAACAAAGCAGACTGCTCCTGACACGTTTAGGAGTCAGAGACAGTAGTAATTAGCAAAATTAGGTATTGTTTAATTCTCAGCAATACAGATCTGAGCACACTTTTCTATCACTTGTTCCAGAAGTAGATCCTGCTCAGGCTACTGCAACTATTTTACAATGTGACACCTGTGTCTCGGTTTTGAAGTGCTGTATCATCTGCAAGGAAGACAATCCATTTCAGAGATTAGCATTACTGAACAAACAGTAGGGGAGAGAGTCTCCTTTTTTTTCTCCAGAGAGATACAACATAGGAATTGCTATGGTGTTGTCAATTTTTGTACATTTTGATCCTGTGCAGATCTTTTGCCTGCTACGAGAGACTCTGAGCTGCTATGACTGATTGTAATGTTGAGACTGGAAAACATTCTTACTATGGATTTATCCACCACCTCAATATCTGTTAGAATCTTCTACTTACTGGATCTATTTTCATTCTTCTACATGTTGATATACAGTTATACCTGCACCACTTATTAAAGATGAGTTCTTTCTTCCATTTTATAAATTTTGTTTGTGGTCAAAACTCAGATGCTTGTATGTGTGTGGATTAATAGCTAGGTCTTTGATTCAATTCTATTGGTATTCCAGTCTGCTTTTATGTCAATAATAGGATGTTTTCAGCGCTGTAGTTCTGTAGTCGAGTTTCAAGTTAGGGTATGTGATGCAAGCAGAACCTTCTTTAATGTACAGGATTGTTTTGGCTATCCTGGGTTTTTTGCTTCTCCATATAAAGTTGAGAGGGCTGATTTCTAAAATATACAAAACCTCAAGAAATTGGCCATCAAAAGAATAAATAATCCAATAAAAATTCAGGTACAGGCTAAAACAGAGACCTCTCAACAGAGGAATTTAAAATGGCTGAAAGACATTTTAAAAAATGCTCAACATCCTTAACCATCATAGAAATGTAAGTCAAAACAACTCTGAGATTCCGTCTTACACCTGTAAGAATGTTCAAGATCAAAATCACCAATGACAACTTATGCTGGAGAGGATATAGGGTAAAGGGAACACTTCTGCATTGGTGCTGGAAATGCAAGCTGGTACAGCCCCCTTGGATGTCAGTGTGGTGATTTCTCAGAAAATAAGGAAACCCCCTTCCTCAAGATCCGGCAATGCCACTTTTGGGTATATACCCAAAGGATGCTCAAATGTACCATAAGTACCTGTGTTCAACTGTGTTCATAGCAGCATTGTTTGTCATAGCCAGAACCTGGAATCAGCCTAACTTTTTTTTTTT
>JABTXL010005465.1:597307-699469 GCA_025134845.1 Neodon shergylaensis
AAAGAAGGCCCTGCAGGAGGAGCAGGGGGAAGGGGGGTTGTGCTCTCTCACTTTTGTTCTTTTAAGGCAAGCTTCTCATGAGATTGAGGAGCTTAGGTTATCCTCTAGTAACAGGCCAATTATTGTTCAGGCCTTTCACAGGTAGACAGCTTCAGCAAAGGTTCTAAATTGTTACCAAACTGACAGATTTGTGTTATGATGATATAACTATATATAAACATCAGAAATAGTTGGTTATATGTAACCATTTTTAGCACTGACATTTGGAGATGATCTGTAAGACCTCAAATGCACTTAACAACCAAACCAAATAATTCTGGTAACTGAGATATGTATATTTTATATACATTCATTATATAAGATGTATAGTTGAACAATATCTAGCTTTTGCCAGGACTTCTTGATGGTATGCTGTGTGAACTGGACATGCAAGGCCCACAGAGAAATGACTGAAGAACTTATCTAAAGGTGAGATGATCTTTTGGGGTTGCTACTTCATGAAAGAGTCAGATAGATATTCTGCAGGACACAGAAGAGAATTACTGAAAACTGCCAATAGAGGCAGAACTGTCTTTAAAATTTCCTGCATCATGGAAAAGGGCCAAGCAGTGTTTTAATTAATAAAGTTTCTGTGTTTATTTAAGGATTCTGAGCAGCTGAGAAATAAACAAGTTGCCTCCAACAACAGAGCTATCTTTTTGTGATTCTGGGATGTCAATGGCAGAATGCTGCTGCATTTTTCTAATATGTCCTATCAGAATCCCCAACTTCAATGATTAAAATGTTAAATTCCAATTGTCTTTACATGTATGTGTGTATGTATGCATGGGTGCTTGATATGAAATGTTGTAAGTGGAAATGTTCCTTTCAAGCCCTGCTGTGAACATGCCAAATATGCACTCTGTATCCAAGAATGTCAAGTTGATTAAAAATAATCTGAGTATTAATTTTAGGGAACATTGTTCATAATACATTTATACTCTCAACATTTACACATTTGTATGTATAATTTTATGTGGCTCAACACATGCCTGTATGCATTTGACATTAATTTTGTTTTCAGCCGGGCGGTGGTGGCGCACGCCTTTAATCCCAGCACTCGGGAGGCAGAGGCAGGCGGATCTCTGTGAGTTCGAGACCAGTCTGGTCTACAAGAGCTAGTTCCAGGACAGGCTCCAAAACCACAGAGAAACCCTGTCTCAGAAAAACAAAAAAAAAACAAACAAACAAAAAAAAAAACAGAGGGGAATTTTGTTTTCAGAGAGCCAATTCATGTTCATAAAATTTTCTGTTCAGTATTATTATGTGAATATTGAAAGTTTGAACAAATTCACTACATTCCCTTCACTAGAATTTTTCTCCAATAAGGACTCATTCCTTACTACATATTTAGAATTTTTGTGATATCTGTGTTTAGGTAAACCACCAATGGGTGCACAAATACAGGGACTGTATACTAGCACATTGCAGTCTCTCAGGGCTAAGATAGCTGAGGAAATCTGGCTTTCCCATTTCAGCAGCAGATTATATAACATAAACCACATGGATAATTTTTTGGTTTTGAGGGACTTCCACACGATTATTAGAATTTTCCATGTTTTTATACTGACAGAATTATGCTGTCAAACTTAGATAGTGGGAATTCAAGAGTACAGGTATGCTCAAGTATATGTCACATACTAGTTGCATGCAGAGGCAAATAATCCATGTCATTATGACACAGTGTTTCACACAGGTATGGAATTTACCAGTTAATGTATGTAACCTGGCCAGTAAAACTCGGAGTTTTACTGTCAGTATCTATGTTTCTAGGGCTGAGTAGACTGGTGATGCTTGTTTTTCTGTTTTTTAATATGTGAATTCTAATAACAGGTGCCAGTGTTTCTTATTTCTAAACAGGAAAGTTGCTCATATATCCATCTATGAGGCTGTTATACACTAAACAAAAAAGCAAAGAAAACAAAGGGAGCATTTCACAGGGATTCCATAGATATTTCTTCTACATTACCACCTATTTTACTCCATTTCTATCTCTGATTCAATCTTTTGTGTTCCCAATTTTGCATTGCACAACTTTCAACTTTTCTTGTCTATGACCTGAATAAAAAGCTTAGTTTCAGTTAACTATATCTGCTGTACCTCTGTAGTCCCCAGACATATGGAATAAGGGCAATGCTTCAGATTCCCCTGCATATAAAAATCTCTTCATCCTGAAAAATTATGTTTCCCCTTTTTTTAAAAAAAATGTACTTTAACATCTTGCACTAATAAGGCCTTAAAGACTGGACCCTAAGCCATTAAAATTCCAAGTATTACTCTTCATACCAATATTGCTGTTTAAATTTCAAAACCACAGCTAACACAACTACAAAAGCAAATCTGAATACATGATTAAATTAACATCTTCTCCAAATGTTATAACTTGCCAATACTTAGCCCTTTATAGTGTATTAGTGGCCAGTTTCTCAAAGACATATCTTAAGGTTTCATTCTTTTTTTTTCTTGATGAAGGCAGACATATACCTTTCATGGGAAAACAAATTTTGACTTATACAGTAACCTAGGTTATGCCACATGTCTTGGGAAATTGTGGACCCAAAAGCAGAACTTTCATCTGCAACTTGCCTAAAGTCATATCATTCCTAATTGTGTGATGTGTGTGTGTGTGTGTGTGTGTGAGAGAGAGAGAGAACATTAGGTCTTACTTTCTAAAAGATAAAAGATCAATACTAAAAGTTCTGTATTGTTGGAGAAGGGCTGCTAGTTGGTTCCCAGGTACCCTTAGCTTAGACCCAAAATAATAACACAGAAACTGTATTAATTAAATCACTACTTAGTCCATTAGATCTAGCTTCTTATTGGAAATTTGTCAGTCATGTTATTCTGTATCCTGCAGAATGTCTGGCAGACTTTTTCATGAAGCAGGACTCTGAATATACAAGAAGATTCTGGATTAAATTAAATTCTTCAAACATTTTTAACAATAAACAATCATTTAGGGAATTTGGGCATAGTTTTCTCTAAACTACTTCCTGATTTTTTGTGGGTGAAGTAATTTTTCAAAAAGTTCAGTGTGATCTTTTGGATTGTCTTTGTCCATCAACGTGCATTAGACTCAAATGAATGCACAGGTTCTCATCTTCTGTGGAAACAAAAGAAGAAAGTTTTTTGCAAAGCAACATATTCTTAGACCCAAATGTGAAGTCAAGAAACTTTTAAAATATCTATGCTGATTCAACTTAGCGTCCCATATAATGAAATGTCTCTCTACTTAGCTCCTTCATATTAAAAAAAATGACAGAAAACACAATAAAATACATAATCCAAATTCTTTTTGTATATTACATCTTTAAGTGGCTCATCTTTCTTTATTTATTACTTTTTAATATTTATTTATTTACTTCTTTAATATATGACTATCTGTACTCTGTCTCTTAAAAGACTTTGTTTTATTTTTTTTAAACCATTTACTTCCTTTATTGACTCTCTATACTTCTTTCTTCTTTCTCCCAACCCTACATTTTTTTAAACATACTCTGTCTCATTTAGAGGTCTTTTATGTCTGAATCTGTCCTTATTGTGTATCTGTAATTTTTTTCTGACCAGAAGTGTTTCTTAAAATGCTAAGCCCTACCCAGTCCAACATTGCAGAGTAGGTCCTTTCACTGCCTCTGAGCTCTGCACACCATTCCAGTTCCTTGTATGCATGGAGTCTATGCTGAGCCATTAAGTAGTTTGTAATATGCTGCTTAGAGATGCCATTTAAATGTTCCATATCTGGACCTCCAGAGAAAGAGTTAGAGCCATTTGTGCTGGTGATCAAGAAAGCCCATGCTTTTTTTTTTAAAAAAAAATAAGCCTAGTTTTTACTGTACCTTTCTTTAATTAGCCATGACATTCTAGCCCACTGTGAGCCCATCTAGAAAAAAAAATATGTCTACCAAGAAACTGTGCTAAACTCTTCTCTTTTGTATCTAGAATTCCCTTTCAAACACTCTCAGGTTTTTAGTGGATTTTAGTTTGGTCAAATTGGCATGACAATTTTTTTGTTGGAGGCCTCTTGATCCTTTCTGAGCCACTCACACTCCTAAAATAACCAAACACAAACTGTATTATTTAAATCACTGCTTGGCTCTTTAACTCTAACTTCTTATTGATTAGCTTTTACATTTTAATTTAACCCATATTTATTAATCCATGTTTTGCCACATGGCAGTAGCTTACTGGAAAAGTTTTGGCATGTCTGTCTCTGGCAGCAGCTCCATGGCTCCCCCTTGACTCTGACTCCTTTCTTCCAGCGTTTAGTTAAGTTTTCACTGCCTAGGTCTACTCTACATTGTCACATGCCTAAGACATTTTCTTTATTAACCAATGCTATTCACAGCATACAGAGGGGAATCTCACATCAGAGCTCTAGGCAGAGATGAAGACTGTCATGTAGATAGCTGGCTGCATTCTGCAGGTATTCTAACAGATGATAACCCCATATTTTCATGAGGTTAATATATTATTTTGGATAATTGGAGTCAGAGCTATGGGTAAATTACATTCTCTTGCCTCTTATCCACTTTTGATTTCACTGCTTCTGCTGTTGCACACTCAAAAGGGAGACAAGAATGAATGAGCAGATCAGATGGAGATATACAAGAGTACAGCAGTATTTGCCTCTCTTGGTGGAATTGAGTTCACTCCTCTTATTTTTTATTTCTTTTATTAATTCGTATGATTTAAATGCACATACTCCTTTAATCAGAGCAGAGGTGTGCTGATAAAAGTGTCTGCAGTGTGGAGTCTTTCCAGTCAGACTCTGGATATATTCCGGGTCTCAGCTGGACCTAGGCATAACCAAAGTCCGACTGAGAATTGTCTGAGAGCAGGCAGACAAGTCCTGATATGTACAGGATTCAGAGCCCACAGAAATTATCAGAGAAAGGGAGTATTTGATTACTAGCATTACATATCTGAACACATTTCTGTCCCATGTTCAAGACATAAGATCCTGTTACTCCAGGTAATGATGCTCCATTAAGATGTGACATCTGTGTCTCAGTTTTGATGTTCTGTATCATCTGCAATAAGATAATCTTTTTCAGATGTTATTAACTGATGGCACTAGGTGAGAGTGTCTCCTTAATTCTCCTAGAGAGATCCAATATTGGTATTACTATGTCATTGTCAGTTCCTGTACGTTTTGATCCTGTGAAGATATTGTATCGTCTACTTCTGACTTTGAATTCCTATTGTTATTATGAATTCATCAACCACCTCTGAATATGTTAGAATCTTTATGCCTAACATTCAAATATAAATTATTTGAAACTTTAGGAAGGAGCTTGTTGAAGACAAGCAACATCTCTACATAGTACGTTAAAGTTTCTCAGGCGCTAGAGAAAGATCCCTGCTGCACATTGTTGTGTTATTTCCAGTTTGGTGCGTGAATAAACCACTCTGATTAAAAGCATGTGATATACAGATAATGGCCACATCAATATGTTATAGGACTCAGATTATCTTTATATTTCTTTAGCAGAATAAGTGTTATAGTCTTTGCATATGTTCGTGAATATTTTTGTCTCAGATTCTGGGATATTTTAGCATGTAGGGTATTTCTTACATCTCATGGAGATAATCCTAATCCTGAAAAGTAGCTTACTACTTCCAAAATATTTATACCCCTCTGACAGCATTATGTCTGAAGATTGCTCACTGTTTTCTGTTTTAGGGCATATAGCTCATGAGAGTGAGGAGCTTGTTGCTCTTCTAGTGTTAAGCAGATTAACTTTCTTACAGTTCACATGTAGTAAGTTTCACTAATGCTTCTAACTTGTCACCAATTTCTAATCTATTTTGAAATAAATAGAAACTTCAGAAATAGGTTCTTAGCACTGTATTATGAGTTTTAACCATAGTTTAGAAATGGTTTTTGAGACTCATCTGTGGGACAATGGGAGCACCGTTGGCAAACAAGTAAACTAAATAACTCATAACTAGCAATGGAGGGAGATGTTTCTTAGATGTAATAAGATATGCAGTTGTCATGATTATATTTTCAAATACATTTAAGTTCTTTATATTTGAGTATGTATATATGTGTTGTGGTTTTAAAAATAAGGAAAAATATAATTTTTCAGGATGAAGAGATTTACTTATCAGGGGTATCTGTATTTGCTCATATGCCATATGTGTGAGGATTACAAAAGTACATTAAGTATACTTAATTTAAACTAAGCTTTTAATCTGGGGGCAGTCAGAAGTTGAAAGCTGAGCATGCAAATCTGAGAATGCAAAAGATAGAATCAGAGACAGAAACCTAGTAAAATAAGTAGTAATGTACAAGAAACATCTGTGGTGTTCCTGTGTAATGCTCCCTTTGTTATCTTTGTTTTTTAGGTCAGTGTCCACACAGCTTCTTGGATGGCTATATCAGCAACTTCCATTTTATAAATAACAAACACTGGCACCTGTTATTGGAATTCACATATTAAAAAATAGGAAAACAATCATCTCCAGTCAATCCCAGTCCTAGAGACATAGGGAGTAACAGTAAGAACTCTGAGTTTTATTGCCCAGCTTACATATCTTGACTGGTAAATTCCATACCTCTGAGAAACATCGTGTAATTATGGCATTTCTGATTTATATCTGAATGCAACTAGTATGTGACTGATACTTGAGCATATTCATACTCTTGACTTTTAAGTATCTGATTTTGCATGCATAATATTGTCAGTATAAAACATAATAATAATAATAATCCTGTGGAAGACTTTTACAGCCAAAATATTATCAGAGTGGCTTATGTTATTCTATCTGCTGATGAAATGGGAGAGACAGATTTCCTCAGCTATGATATCCCTGAGAGTCTGCAGTGTGCTAATATATTGGTCCTATAACCATGCACACACAGGTGGTTTACATGAACACATATGCTACAAAAAAGGGAGTAAATATACTAGCATCTATTACTGACTGGAGACGAATTCTAGTGAAGGGAATCTAGTGAATGTATTCAAATTTTCAATACTCACATATATGTCCTGAACAGAATATTTTGTGTTTGGATTGGCTCTTTGAGAACAAAATATTGCGTACAGACATGTGTTGAGCCACACTAAATCATAAAAACAAATGTGTAAATGTTGAAGTTATAAATGTATCACGAATAATGCTCTCTAAAATTAATACCTCAGATTAGTTTTTAATCATTTTGCATTATTGGATACAGTGTACATATTTGGGATGTTCAGAACAGATCTTGTAAGTAATGTTTCTACTTCCAAGCACTTCATATCATGCACTTATCTCTTAATCACACCCAAAAACGTTTTCATCTATTTCTTTTAAAAAATAATGTCATAATAATAATAATAATAATAATAATAATAATAATAATAATAATAATAATAATAATAATGCACTACTAAGGGCTCATAGACTGCTCTCTAAGTCATTAATATAACTATTATTTCTACTCATAACACTCCTCTGTTAATGTCCAAACTATAGTTAACAGTACTTTAAACCATCTAAGTCAACTTGTTTATTTTTACAAGTTCTCCAATTACTAGCACTCTTAGGATATTAGAACCTTGGTCCCCACAGTTATATATGAAGCTTTCACACTATATTGATTGAGTAAGGCAAATGTATATCAATCATAGAAGTACGAATTATGACCAATATATAACCTAGCCTACTACACATGGCTAGCAAGATCATAGCACAGAATCAGAACGTTCATCTGCAAATTATCTGAAGCCATATACTTTCTAACTGTATTATAAATATTCATCCTTATACACAAAGCAAAATTAACTGTAAGTGTCTGAAATAAAACATCATTTTATAGCATTACTGAATAATTGCACAACTGCTCAAACAGCTAAGAACTCACAAAGTTTTGTGCAGTCACACCTGATCAATACAAACAACTCTCCTTAATTTCTACCCTAAGAATATATTGTATATAGTAGAGAGAAACATGCAAAATTCGAGAAGTCATTGTTTTTTTTACCGCAGCGTAGTACTCTAATGTGTATATATTCCACACTTTCTTCATCCATTCTTCCATTGAAGGGCATCTAGGTTGTTTCCAGGTTCTGGCTATTACAAATAATACTGCTATGAACATAGTTGAACAAATGCTTTTGTCATGTGATAGGGCATCTCTTGGGTATATTCCCAAGAGTGGTATTGCTGGGTCCAGGGGTAGGTTGATCCCGAATTTCCTGAGAAACCAAAACACTGATTTCCAAAGTGGTTGCACAAGATTGCATTCCCACCAGCAATGGATGAGGGTACCCCTTCCACCACAGCCTCTCCAGCAAAGGCTATCATTGGTGTTTTGATTTTAGCCATTCTGACAGGTGTAAGATGATATCTCAAAGTTGATTTGATTTGCATCTCCCTAATCGCTAAGGAGGTTGAGCATGACCTTAAGTGTCTTTTGGCCATTTGAACTTCTTCTGTTGAGAATTCTCTGTTCAGTTCAGTGCCCCATTTTTTAATTGGGTTAAGTAGCATTTTGAAGTCTAGTTTCTTGAGTTCTCTATAAATTTTGGAGATCAGACCTTTGTCTGTTGCGGGGTTGGTGAAGATCTTCTCCCAGTCAGTGGGTTGCCTTTTTGTCTTAGTGACAGTGTCCTTTGCTTTACAGAAGCTTCTCAGTTTTAGTAGGTCCCATTTATTCAATGCTGCCCTTAATGTCTGTGCTGCTGGGGTTATGCATAGAAAGCGATCTCCTGTGCCCATTTGTTGTAGGGTGCTTCCCACTTTCTCTTCTATCAGGTTCAGTGTGTTCGGACTAATGTTGAGGTCCTTGATCCATTTGGACTTGAGTTTTGTGCAAGGTGATAGATATGGGTCTATTTTCATTCTTCTACAGGTTGATATCCAGTTGTGCCAGCACCATTTGTTGAAGATGCTTTCTTTCCTCCATTGTATACTTTTAGCTCCTTTATCAAAAATGAGGTGATCATAGGTTTGTGGGTTAAAATTTGGGTCTTCTATTCGATTCCATTGATCGACTTCTCTGTTTTTATGCCAGTACCACACTGTTTTCATTACTGTAGCTCTGTAATAGAGTTTGAAGTCGGGGATGGTAATGCCACCAGAAGATCCTTTATTGTATAGGATTGTTTTGGCTATCCTGGGTTTTTTGTTTTTCCATATAAAGTTGATTATTGTCCTTTCAAGATCTGTGAAGAATTTTGCTGGGATCTTGATGGGGATTGCATTGAATCTATAAATTACCTTTGGTAGAATTGCCATTTTTACTATGTTGATCCTCCCAATCCAAGAGCAAGGGACGTCCTTCCATTTTCTGGTATTCTCTTCAATTTCTTTCTTCAATGCCTTAAAGTTCTTGTCAAATATGTCTTTTACTTCCTTGGTTAGAGTTACCCCAAGATATTTTATGCTGTTTGTGGCTATCGTGAAAGGTGAAGTTTCTCTGATTTCCCTCTCTGCTTCCATATCCTTTGTGTATAAGAGGGCGACTGATTTTTTGGAGTTGATCTTGTATCCTGCCACATTACTAAAGGTGTTTATCAGCTGTAGGAGTTCTTTTCTATTTAAACAAAATGGAAGGTTTTAACTTTAACATAGTAAAATTACATATAACAAAAAGTTACCAAAATGAATTAAATTTACAATATTTATATCTTCTTTATATTTTATCATAACTAAGGAAAACTATAACTATAGCTATAAATTCTTCAATTCCATCAAAGACTCCAGAAGGATATAATCTTACCTAAGTAAACAGGAAGTACACTGTAAGCAACTTCCAAAACTCTAGAATTGACAGAGACAAATCGCTGCTTTGTCAGTCACACAAAGTTTTTCTGTACCATTGGGACATCCAATCTTCAGTCCACAGGTACATAGTTTCCAGCCGACTTTTACACATAAGCAGGAAATTTCAAAGACAGTTCCACTTAAATGGGCAGTTTTCCAGTCACTTTCTTTTTTATCCTGCTGAATGTCTAGTAGATTTTTTTTTTATGAAGTAGGAACCCAGACAGACCATCTCACCTTTTGGCAAGTTCAGCAGTAATTTCTCTGTGGGTCCTTTATGTTCAGTTCATCAAATATTCCAGGCAGAGCAGTTTTTTGCCCAAATGGCTAACTAACATTAAAAGGAGCCTTTTCGAGGCCCATCTTCCTCTCTAAGTAGGTTGGTGCTGCCATGAGCAGATGTGTTTCATTGTCATTATAAGTCTTAAATTATAAAAATACATTTAAAATGCCATATTATGTAGTCTTTGAAAGATTTGAATAATACCTATCTAACTGAAATATATCTCTATACATCTAGAAAATCTAACAATCATGGCTACAAGTTTGACTATTATAGATGATAGTCTAATAACCTATATTTCTTAATTATACACTACATTTTTAAATGAGCTGAACAAACTTAATACCTTAATCAAGATCAGAAATACATATACACATTATAACATAATTGGCCTTAAATTTGTATTAATAAACCAAAATCCATGCCAATGCAAATTATTCATATCTATATAATATCCCCATTAAATATAAAGAGACATTTAAAAACAATATTTGGTAATATGGGCATAGTTCTGTCGAAACTTCTTACTGCTGTTTATTGGGCAAAGTAAATTTTTGAGGAGTTTCAAGGTGACCTCTCAGGGAGCCATGGTCTATCAACCTGTATTAGCCTGGAAACAATCCACAGGTTCTCATCTTCTGTGGAAAAAAAAAGAAGAACCTCTTTTCTAAAGCAGCATAGCCTTAGACCCGAACCCTGAAGTCAAGATATCTTTATAATATACATGCTGGTTTAGCTTATCAGCCCATACAATGAGATGTCTTTCTGTACTTAGCTCCTTCACAGTCAAAAATCTGAAAGAAAACCCAATAATATACATAATCCAGACTCTCTGTGTCACCTTTACATGGCTCACTTTTCTTAACTTCTTTTAATCTGACTGTCTGTATTCTGTCTCTTAAGACTTTTTTTTTAAACAATTTACCTCTTTTACTCTCTATACTATTTTGATTCTCTCTCCCAAGCCTATGCAAATTTACCCAACACTTTGCCCCATTTAGAGTTTTTTTAATGTCTGAATCTGTTCATATTGTAACTCTTTTTTTTGCTTTTGTTTTTGTTTTTTTTTTTGAGACAGAGTTTCTCTGTAGCTTTGGAGCCTATCTTGGAACTAGCTATTGTTGACCAGGCTGGCATTGAACTCACAGAGATCTGACTGCCTCTGTCTCCAGAGTGCTGGGATTAAAGGCTGTACCACCACTGCATGGCTCATTATCTGTAACTCTTTACTGTCTTGAAGAGCTATTAAAATGGTAGTAAGTGTCTTGGTTCCAGCTGCTCTTGATGCTGGCTCCACCTCTCTCCACTTTCAAAATGGTGGAAGTACTATTACTAACAGCTCTGTGGCTGTCAGGAAGGAGCCTTGCTCAGCACTTTAACTCTGAAAATGAGCATGGAGCACATAAACCCTTTTTATCTGAGTAATAGCTAAATCTGCTTTGCAGAGCACTGCAGAGCACTGCATAGTTTGAAAATGTCTCTGTGCATGGAGTCAAGAATCTGCCATGCTTTTCTGCCTGTGAAACCCTAGCAATCCTGATCCCACTGCCTGCCCTGGTGGGAAGCGCTGAGCCATGGTCATGGTCTCAGCTACTTTCCTCTCTACCATGTGTGCACACACACTCCCTAATCCACAAATGCCATTCAAATGCTCCATAGCCAGAGTTCTCTCTGGCAGCATGGCCCTGGAAGCTGCACTTTAAAACCCAGTGTCTGCTATTGCTGAATCAGCAAGACCAGTCTTAAAGGAGACACAGCATGCTGCCCCAAGCAAAGCCCATTCAGAACAGAAGTGCAGTTAAACTTTGTTTGTTTGTTTGTTTGTTTTTTAATGTCTAGAATTCTTTTTCAAGCTTTCTCAGGTTTTACATGGATATAGTCGGGCACCTTGTAGTGCCATCTGTTGCAAGAAAGTTGCTTGTTCATTCCCATCCACCCTGGCTACCTTAGACTCAAAATAATCACACAGAAACTGTATTAATTAAATCATTGTTTGGCCCATTAGCTCTAGTCTTCTTGACTAACTCATATTAACTTAATCCATTTCTATTCATCTGTATATCGCCATGTGTCTGTGGCTTACTTGGCTAAAGCTCCCAGAGTCTATTTCTGTTGGCTCCATGGCTTTTCTCTGACTCTGCCCTTCTTTCTCCGAGTATACAGCCTAGCTTTCTATCATGTTGTGAGGCATAACCTTGATTTGAAAACAGTCTGTGGGACCCCTCATGGAAAACTGTAAGAATAGCCTTCGATAACAAGGAAATTAAAAGACTTCTGCAACTTAGAATATATCCTTAAATATTTTCATGATATGAGATGTGCAATTGCAATAATCTTTAAATGTTTTCCAATCCAAATTAATTCCTTTTTTTTGGATGTGAATGTGTATATATATATATATATATATATATATATATATATATGTTTGTGTGTGTAAGTGTTAGCATATATACATATACATATGTATACATATGAATGCATCTTTAACCTAGTTGAGAATTTGAAATTGAGCACTATTTTTATATCTTTACACTTCTTTCTGCTTCCCTCTCTAATACTATGACTATTCTACAAAATGTTGAAATAAATACCACTTCTTATTAAAATTATTTGATCACACAACACAAATGTATACCTAAATAACCCACTGTGTATTGATAAATTGGTGATTATGAGTAACATTTTTTTTAGCATTGACATTTGGAATGGAACATCCTATCAAGGCAGTTATACAGTGCAAATGGTTATATATATCTTAGCGCCCAACTTTTGTATAGAATATTCTGCTATGTCTGAGTGGTTAATTAGGTTTTGATCTGCATTACCATGAAAGTTAATGGTGTGACTACACTAAACAACATTTTTTCTGTTTGTTTCTGGTACATGTGTATTTTATTTTGGTATTCAAGTTTTCAAAATTTTGTACTTTGACATTTCTATACTCTCTACACCATGATTAGAAAAGTCTTCATTTTCCTTCAGATCATAAACTGTGTAAGCACATTGCATGTAATATATTTTGTACCTAGGAATAAAAGAGAGTTTTGTGGTTAGACAAAACTTGATAAGTTCTTAGCTATTATAACAGTTGTTGAATTGTAAAATGATGCATTTCCCTGACAGACCTGATGTTGTCTATGGGTGTACGTATTTATATTTATAACACAATTAGAAATTTATGTCTTCAGGTAAGTCTCAGAAAAAAGTTGTGCTTCTCTGACCACAATCGTCCTAGTCCTGTATAGTAGGCTAGGTTACTGTATTGGGCACAATTTGTGTTCCTGTGAATAATATATGTTTGTTGTAGTAAAGATAGATAGAATGAAAACTTCTGACACTATGAAAGGCTAAATATTGGCAAGTTATTAAATTTGGAGAAAATGGTAATTTAATCAAGTATTCAGATTTTCTCTTGTAGTTCTGTTAGCTGTGGTTTTTTTACATCAAAACAGCAGTATTGGTATGAATAGGATTAACAAATTAATTTTTGTTTTAGGGAACAGTTTCCAATTTACAAATAGTGCAAGAAACAGTTAAAAGGAACTTATTTTCAAAAATAAGTGAAAATATATTTTTCAGTATGAAGAGATTTTGTACACAAGGGAGTTGTCAGCATTGTTCTTATTCCATATGTGTGGGCATTAAAAATGTACAGTAGATATACTTAATTGAAACCTAGCTTTTAAACAAGGTAGCAGACAAAAAGGTTAAAGATTGTGCAATGCAAAGTTGGAAATGCAAAGCATAGAGTCAGAGACAGAATCATAGTACAATAGGTGACAAAGCGAAAGAAACATTGATAGGTTCCCAGAGCAATGCACTATTTGTTACTGATGTTTTTTAAGTGTCTACACGGCTGATTAGATTGCCATATCAGGAACCGTCCTATTTAGAAATAAGAAACCCTGGACATGTTATTAGAATTCACATATTAAAAAACAGGAAAACAAGCATCACCAGTCAATACCTGGCCTAGAGACATAGGGAGTAACAATAAGTACTCTGAATTTTATTGGCCAGCTTGCATACATTAACTGGAAATTCCATACCTCTTAGTAACACCATGTCATTATGAAATTGTTGATTTACCTCTGCATGCAACTAACATGTCACATATACTTGATCATACCAGTACTCTTGAATTCCTAGTATCTGTGTTTGCCAACATAATCTGTCAGTATAAAACTCTTGGAGCATTTTAATAATCCTGTGGAAGATGATTATGCCAAAATATTATCAGAGTGGCCTATGTTATTTAATCTGCTGATGAAATGGAAAAACCCAATTTCTTCAGCTATAATTGCCCTGTGCTATTATATAGGCCCTGTAACCATATGCACACAGGTGGTTTACCTGAACACAGATGTCACAAAAAAGGGAATAAATATGTACTAAGGATGGAGTTCTTCTTGGAGAGGAAATCTAGTGAAGGTGATGTAGTGAATTTGTTCAAAATTACAATATTCATATATTAATACTGCACAGAATATTTTATGAGTGTGAATTGACTCTGTAAAATTAAAATTAATGGAAAATGCATACAGACATGTGTAGAGCCACACATAAAATCCTACAGACAAATGTGCAAATGTTTAGAGTATAAAAAGCATTATGAATAATGTTCTCCGGAATTAATACCTCAGATTATTTTTAAGCATCTTGACATTATTGTATACAGTAAGCATATTTAGGATGTTCAGAGCAGAGCAAGAAAAAAATGTTTCCATTTGAAAGCTTTTCATATCAGTTACTCATTGACACACACACACACGCACATACACACACATACACATATACGTATGTCTCTATGAACATGTGAGGACAACTGGAATTTAAGAACTTAAGCATTTCATTTGAAGAATCTGATATGAAAAATCAGAAAATCTCAGCCACAGGCAACAATTTTCAGTCCAGAATCAGAAAAAGCCGGATCATGGCAGAAACGAAGACTGTTATGTAGATAGCCACATGCACAGTCCAGGTCGTGTGATAGAGGATCACCTCATTTTGTCCGAGGTTGATATTTTCCTTTTGATAATTGGAGTCAGAGCCCAGGGTAAATTACATTTTTTCCTTTCTTCCACTTTCGATTTCGCTGCTTCTGCTGCAGCTCACGTTCACGGGAGAGACGAGAATGAATCAGCAGTTCTGATGGAGATCTCAAAGTGTACAGCAGGATTTGCTTCCATTGGTGGAATTGAGATCACTCCTCTTATTGGTTCTTAATTCGTGCTCAATTTGAACGCAGACTCTTGTCCAATCAGAGCCCAGGAGTGCAAATAAAAGCGGCAGCAGGGAGCCTTCTTACCAGTCGGTCTGGCTATAGGCCAGGTCTTACTTGGACCTGCCTATAACCAGCCCGACTGTAAACTGTCAGTGACAAGGCAGACTGCCCCTGATGTATACAGGTGTCAGAGCCTGTGGAAATCAGCAGAGTCAAGGATTGTTTGATTGTCAGCATTACGGTGCTGAGCACGCGTTTCTTTCGTGTGTGCCAGAAGTATGATCCGGCTTCTGCAGCTACTGCTTCTCTTTTCTGACTTGATTTATTCATAATTTCAATATTCTACAAGGAATGCTTAACAAAATATAACACAAGAATGAATTGTCAATGTCAAAAGAATACTAATGCCAAATTCATGCAGACATTTCTCTACACACACATGAAATAATATGAAAATCTGTGCAATTGTTGAGAGTAAAATAGGTTTATGAATATTTCATTCTAAAATGAATGCCTTAGATTATTGCCAAATCATGATGAGACTGTTGGATACAGTATAAAAAATTGGGGATGACTGAGCAGGGCTTGAAATGAACATTTTCCCTAACAAGCATTTCTCATCAGACACTCATTCCCACACCGAAATACATGGACGCTCACACACTCACAAACACACGTATATATAAACATGTGAGAATAACAGGAATTTAAGTATGTAATCATTGCAGTTGGGGAATCTGATATGATATATCAGAAAATATCAGCCACAAGCAGCGTTTTGCAGCCCAGAGTCACAAAAAGTCAGCTCGAGTTAGTAATCGAGACTGTCATGTAGATAGTCAGATGCAATGTCCAGGCAGCCTGATAGAGGATCACACTATGCATTATAGTTGTTGATATTTTCGTTTTGATAATTGGAATCAAAGCCCAGAGTAAATTACATTTTTCCCTCTCTTCCACTTTCTATTTGGCTGCTTCTGCTGCAGCTCACGTTCACGGAGGAGACAACAATGAATCAGCAGCTGTGATGTAGATCTTTAAGAGTGCAGCAGGATTTGCCTTCATTGGTGGCTCTTAATTCATGCACAATTTGAATGCAGACACTTGTTCATCAGAGTCCAGGAGTGCACATAAAAGCGTCAGCAGGGAGCATTCTTACCAGTCGGATCTGGCTATAGTCCAGGTCTTAGTTGGACCTGCCTATAACCAGTTTGACTGTAAATTTTCAGCAACAAGGCAGACTGCTCCTGATATATACAGGTGTCAGAGCCTGTGGAAATCAGCAGAGTCAGGGATTGTTTAATTCTCAGCATTAGGGGGCCTGAGCACCAGTTTCTTTCACATGCTCCAGAAATAGGATGCTGCTTCAAGCTACTGCTGCTATGTATATGCATATGAGTTCATATCTATCCTTGTATATACATATATTATATAGTAGATAATTTCATATATAAGTACTGTTTTTATACTTGTTCCAACTTTTTTCTGCTTTCTCTTGCAATATCTCATATGCTTAACCATATCCAAATAATTATACTTGTTCTTGAAATAATTTTACTGTACATTTAAAAGTACATGCATAACAAGTACAGAATGTGAACACAATGTTTTGAGTATATTGAACTTTTTAGTATTGATATTTTGGATAGTTAGACTTAATGTTGTCTGTGGGTACACAGACACACACACACCTCTATATATCACAATTAGAAATGATATTACTTCAGGTAATGTGCAGATGAAAGTCTGGTTCTGGATCCACAGTCTCCCTAGCCATGTGTCACAGGCTAGGTTAATGCATAAGGCAAATTTGTTGTCCCATGAATTGTATAAGTCTACATTTGCCAAGTAAGATATAATGGAAACTTCAGGCATGCCTTTTGGGAATCTATCCACTAATACAGAATGAAGGGCTACTTGTTGAAAAGTTATAACATTTGGAGAAGATGGTAATTTAATCAAGCAATCAGATTTGATTTTGTAGTTCTCTTAGCTGTGCTATTGCCATTTAAACAGCCACATTTGATGAATAGTAACAGTAGGTATTTTAACAGCATAGGGGACAGTCACTTAGACATGAATAGTGCAAGAAATAATTAAAAGGACCTTATTTTCAAACATAAAGAAAATTCACAATTTTTCAGGGTGTAGAGATTTTGAAACACTGGGGAATTCACAGCATTATTATTATTCCATATTGTGTGAATTACAAAATACAACGGATATCTTTAATTGAAATTAATTGTTAATCCAGGTGGAAGACTAATAAAGTTGAAAGCTGTGTAACAAAAATTTGAAAATGCAATAGATAGATCAGAGACAGAAACATAGTATAACATGCGGTAATATACAAAACAACATCCGTGGTGTTTCTGAGTTAAGCTCTTTGTTTACTATTTTGTTTAGTGTCTGGACCGCCTTTTAGATAGATATAGCTATCACCAACCTTCCAGGGTAGAATAAGAAACACTGGCACCTGTTATTAGAATTCACACATTAAAAACCAGGAAAACTAGCATCACAAGTCAATCCCAGGCGGGGAGATATAGGGAGCAACAGTAAGATCTCTGAGTTTTACTGACAAGCTCACATTCTTTGACTGGTAAATTCCATACCTGTGAGAAAGACTGTGTCAGTATGACATTGCTGATTTACATCTGCATCCAACTAGTGTATGAAAGATACCTGAATATACTTGTACTGTGGATGTCTCAGTTGCTTTCTCTTGCAATATCTCGTATGCTCTACCATGTCCAAATAAATATACTTTTGCATGCATGAATCTGTGATTATAAAAGACACAGAACTTTCTAATAATCATGTCAATGATTCCTAATGCCAAATTATTATCAGTGATGCTTATGTATTTATTCTGCTGATGAAGCTGGAAAGCTAGATTCCTCAGCTCGGCCCTGAGAGCCCTGAGATTTGGAAATGTGCCAGTATATAGACCATATATACATGAACACACAGGTTGTTTACATGAACACACATGTCACAAAAAAGAGAGTAAATATGTCCGAAGGATGGAGTAATGCTTGGAGAGGAATTCTAGGGAGGGTAATGTAGTGAATTTGTTCAAAATTGCAATATTTATATATTAATGCTGAACACTATATTTTATGAGCGTGAATTCTCTCTGTGAAATTAAAATTAATGACAAGTGCATACAGGCATGTGTTGAGCCACACATAAAATCCTACAAACAAAAGTTCAAATGGTGAGATTATAAAAAGTATTATGAATAATGCTCTCCAAAATTAATAACACAGATTATTTTGAAGCTTCTTGACATTACTGTATAGAGTAAACATATTTAAGATGTTCAGAGGAGAGCCAGAAAGTAACACTTCTATTTATTAGCTTTTCAAATAGGGCACTCATACATATACACACACATACACACATATACACACACACACATACATACGTACACACATATGCACACGTACGGATGTTTGTATAAACATGTGAGGACAACTGGAATTTAAGAACTTAAGCATTTCTTTTGTGAAATCTGATATGAAATATCAGAAAGTCTCAGCTGCAGGCATCATTTTTCAGTCAAGAATCAAAAAAAGTCAGATCATGGCAGAAACAGAGACTGTTATGTAGATAGCCACATGCACACTTCAGGTCGTCTGATAGAGCATCACCCCATACTGTCCAGAGGTTAATAATTTTTGTTTTAGATAATGGAAGTGAGCGCAGGGTAAATTACATTTTTTCCTCTCTTCCACTTTTGATTTCGCTGCTTCTGCTGCAGCACACGTTCACGGGGGAGACAGGAATGAATCAGCAGTTCTGATGGCGATCTCCAAGGATACAGCAGGATTTGCCTCTATTGGTGGTTCTTAATTCATGCGCAATTTGAACGCAGACGCTCGTTCAATCAGAGCCCAGGAGTGCAAATAAAAGCGGCAGCAGGGAGAGTTCTTACCAGTCGGATCTGGCTATAGGCCAGGTCTTACTTGGACCTGCCTATAACCAGCCCGACTGTAAACTGTCAGCGACAAGGGAGACTGCCCCTGATGTATACAGCTGTCAGAGCCTGTGGAAATCAGCACAGTCAGGGATTGTTTGATTCCCAGCATCACGGGGCTAAGCGCCTGTTTCTTTCACATGTGTTAGATGATCCTGCTTCAAGCTATTTCTGCTATGTATATGCATATGTGTTAATATATATGCATGTATATGTATATTTCATATAGTAGAGAATTTCATATATGAGTAATATATATCTACTTGTTCCCACTTCTTTCTGCTTTATCCTGCAATACCTTGTATTCTGTACCATGTCTAAATAAATACAACTTCTACTCGACCTAGTTTTATCATACATACATAAGCAGCACAGAATGTGAACATAATGTGATCAGTATATAGAAGTGTTTAGCAATGACTTTTAGGTGATTACATCTAATGTTGTCTGTGGGTACACACACAGACAAACACACACATACACACACACACACTATATATATATATGCACAATTCAATATATATCTAATCTAGATACTCTCTCTATCTCTCTCTCCATATATATATATATATATATATATATATCACATATGAAATGATATGATATCAGGTAATGTGCAGATGAAAGATCTTTTTCTGAATTCACAATCTCCCTAGCCATATGTCACAGGCTAGGTTAATGTATAAGGCAAAATTTGTTTTCTCATAAATAGTATATGTCTGACTTGAGAAAGATAGAATGAAAACCTCAGACATGCCTTTGGGAAACTAGCCTGCAATACACAATGAAGGGCTACATGTTGACAAGTTATAACATTTAGAGGAGAGGGTAATTAAATCTTATATTTAGATATGATTTTGTAGATCTCTTAGTTGTGGCATTTATATTTAAACAGCAATATTGGTATCAACAGTAACAGTAGGCATTTTACCAGCTTAGGGGACAGTCTCTTAGACTTCAATAGTGCAAGATAGTTAAAAGGATATTATTTTCAAATATAAGGAAAAATCAGAATTTTTCAGAATGAAGATATTTTGTACACTGTGAAATTTGCAGCATTACTCTTATTCTTTGATCTAGGGATTACAAAATACAGCAGATATTCATAATTGAAACTGAGCTTTTATCCAGGTGGCAGATTAATAAAGTTGAGAGTTGTGTAACACAAATTTTGAAATGCAAAAGATAGAATCAGAGACAGAAACATAGGAAAACATGTGGTAATATACCAAAGATATCTGCGTGGGTGCTGAGTTATGTTATCTTTATTTTCTTTACTATTTTGTTTATTGTCTGCACTACCTTTTAGATGGCTATATCAACAACCCTCCAGTATAGAAATAATAAACCCTGGAACCTGTTATTAGAATTCACACATTAACAACCAGGAAAACAAGCATCACCAGTCAATCCCAGGCGGGGAGATATAGGGAGCAACAGTAAGATCACATTCTTGACTGGTAAATTCTATACCTGTGAGAAAGACTATGTCCATATGACATTGCTGATTTACATCTGCATCCAACTAGTATGTGAAAGATAACTGAATAAACTTGTACCGTGGATGTCTCAGTTGCTTTCTCTTGCAATATCTCGTATGCTTTACCATGTCCAAATAAATATATTTTTGCATGCATAAATCTGTGATTATAAAAGACACAGAACTTTCTAATGATCCTGTCAATGATTTATAATGCCAAATTATTATCAGTGATGCTTATGTATTTATTCTGCTGATAAAGCTGGAAAGCTAGATTCCTCAGCTCAGCCCTGAGAGCCCTGAGATTTGGAAATGTGCCAGTATATAGACCATATATACATGCACACACAGGTTGTTTACCTGAACACACATGTCACAAAAAAGAGAGTAAATATGTCCGAAGGATGGAGTAATGCTTGGAGAGGAATTCTAGGGAGGGTAACGTAGTGAATTTGTTCAAAATTACAATATTTATATATTAATGCTGAACAGTATATTTTATGAGCATGAATCCCCTCTGTGAAATTGAAATTAATGACAAATGCATACAATGTTGAGCCACACATAAAATCCTACAAACAAAAGTTCAAATGGTGAGATTATAAAAAGTATTATGAATTTATGAGTAATGTTCTCCAAAATTAATACCTCAGATTATTTTGAAGCATCTTGACATTATTGTATACAGTAAGCGTATTTGGGATGTTCAGAGGAGAGCCAGAAAGTAACACTTCTATTTACTAGCTTTTCATATAGGGCACTCATACATATACACACACATACACACATATACACACACACACATACATACGTACACACATATGCACACGTACGGATGTCTATATAAACGTGAGGACAACTGGAATTTAAGAACTTAAGCATTTCTTTCGGGGAATCTGATATGAAATATCAGAAAGTCTCAGCTGCAGGCATCATTTTTCAGTCAAGAATCAAAAAAAGCCAGATCATGGCAGAAACGGACACTGTTATGTCAATAGCCTCATGCACATTTCAGGTCGTCTGATAGAGCATCACCCCATACTGTCCAGAGGTTAATAATTTTTGTTTCAGATAATGGAAGTGAGCCCAGGGTAAATTACATTTTTTCCTCTCTTCCACTTTTGATTTCGCTGCTTCTGCTGCAGCACACATTCACGGGAGAGACGAAAATGAATCAGCAGTTCTGATGGCGATCTCCAAGGATACAGCAGGATTTGCCTCTATTGGTAGTTCTTAATTCATGCGCAATTTGAATGCAGACACTCGTTCAATCAGAGCCCAAGAGTGCAAATAAAAGCGGCAGCAGGGAGAGTTCTTACCAGTCGGATCTGGCTATAGGCCAGGTCTTAGTTGGACCTGCCTATAACCAGCCCGACTGTAAACTGTCAGCGACAAGGGAGACTGCCCCTGATGTATACAGCTGTCAGAGCCTGTGGAAATTATCAAAGTCAGAGACTGTTTGATTCCCAGCATCATGGGGCTGAGCACCTCTTTATTTCACATGTGTCAGATCCTGCTTCAAGCTCCTGCTGCTATGGATATGTGTTAATATATATGCTTGTATATACATATTTTATATAGTAGAGAATTTCATATATGAGTACTATATTTCTACTTAATTTTATCATAAATTTAAAGATACATACATAAGCAGCACAGAATGTCAACATAATATGGTCAATGTATAGAAGTTTTTAGCACTGACTTTCAGGTGATTGCATCTAATGTTGTCTGTGGGTAAACATACAGACAAACACACACACACACAGACCCCAGACCCATTTCTCACAATTACTCTTGTGTTCTGATATAATTGCTTGTGGGGCATGATTTCTTTACCCTCTGTAACAGTGAATGTCTATCATATCCCAAAATAACTAAACAGCATCAAGCAATTATCTATCTATGATAGTTTCAAATAAACTAGAAATCATTGCTAACTAAATTTATGTTATAATAGATTGAGTTAAGAAAAAAGACTTCTGAAAGAAGAGCATAGAATACTGATTAAAGATGTTTAAATACTTTCCCCATAAGACAGATTAATATTATTTTGCACCCATTTATTATTATGTTTCTTGACTGCCTTTTTTCAGATTTATTTCTATTTATGTGTAGGTGTGTGACTTATGGGAGCTGACTTAGAGTCTGGCCTCCTGCCTTCACAAAAATGGTGTCCTAATTAGCACTACATAAAAGCAGATGTATTTATTTTGCTTTTTGTTTAGGTATCCACCAAATTGTGTCATTTGAGCATTGGTGTAAACAATGTGCTCACTTTGCTCATGAACATGGTGGCACTTATTTTTATCTCCTCTTATGTAGAGTTAAGCTCTCTCATATCCTGTTCTTGAATTGATTCAAAAGTGGTTGTGGCACCCTATTTTAAAATAGGGTAGAAAAAAATTGGCTAAATGCTTTCAAAATACAAAAAAAAATATAAATTCTGGAGTGAAAATCAAGACATTATAAAGGAAGCTTAACATAAATTCAACATGTCCATACAATGAGCTATGTGGCTCTCATTCAATCTTTTATTTTAATTTAATTTTTATGTACTCCTGGGGAGCCATTTTTCTCAGGACTCAAAGTATGATATATGAAAAATAAGCAAACAAATAAAAAACTAGCTTTAAATTTCAAAGCAAATATAGTGGATCTCCTCCTTTAACCCTAACATTGTCTGTGTAGTAATATAAACTATTTCTGAAAATGGGTCTCAAAAATATATCAGCAGTGAAGAACCCACACTGTTCTTCTAGAATTCCTGGTAGCTCATGAGGACCAGTAACTTCAGCACTAGTGAAACTGACACAGTCAATGTTGCAAAAGGAGCAGCGGACCACTTCCCAATGCCTGGCTAGCTTAACCCCTGAAATAACTACACAGAAATTGTATTAATTAAATTACAGCCTGGCTCATTAGTTCTAGCCTCTTTTTGGCTAACTCTCACATCTTGATTAACTCATTTCTAATAATCTGTATTGCCACTTGACTGTGGCTTACTAGCATGAGTCTAACCAGAGTCCATCTCAGAGAGGAGAGCCATGGCATCTGCCACACTGCCTTCTTCCTCCCAGAATTCTGTTCTGTCTACCATGCCAATCTAAGTGCTTCCCTATCAAAAGCCAAGGCAGTTTTCTTTATTCAACCAATGAAAGCAACACATAGAAAGAAGACCCTCCTACATGACAGTCAGGATTTCTTCAAGTATATAGTTACTTCCCTGAAAATCCCCATTATGGCTCAGGTCCCTCATGTTGTACATAGTTATGTATATCCACTTAAGAATAAACAGGCTGGAAAATGGGAACTAATCATAATTTTTAAAGAATGAAGTTGTCTTGCAGTTTTGTGAATTACTGAAATAAATTTAAGCATTTTTGCACTTAGTTAAAGGTGGCTAGGACTAGGAACTCCTTAGAAAATAGCTTGAGTAAGTTAGAAGGGAAAGTTATGTATCTCTGTAGATAATATTTGATGTAGGCTGACTTTCCTAAGAGATTTAAGGATTTGTCCAGAAGTCATAGGGCTACTAGTAAGTATGTGTGCTTACTTAGAGAGCTCAGTGGTATAGGTATGAAGGTGCTGCTTCAAAGGGATATCACCAATTGCTGTTACATTGGTGGGGACTTGTGTCTTTACTTTCCTGTGGCCACCATATGGGGTATGACGTATGATATATGTGAACAGCGAGTGTTTAGCTGGAATATCTGACAGGTAACAGCAATGGCCTTACAAATCAGTGTTATGCATATGTTACATATGTTACCCTTCCCTAATTCAGGCTCCTTCATCCCCTTTTGTGTGTACTAGATAACTCTGTTGGACTTGCCAAAGACATGACATTCCAGAGTTCCCCCGTGATGATGTGTAAGAAGGGAAGAAAATAGTAAAATAGCCCAAGGTGAAAGCTCAGTGATATAAAACTTGTCTGGCTATCTGAAGCACTGAGTTCTCTCTGAAGGTCTAGAATAGTCAGTTCAAGGGGGGAATAAGTTTTATTTGTCTAAAGAAGAAGTAATTATTTCCATACCTTTGAGTCCTATCTTTAAGATGGCTGGAACTGGAAAGCTCACTATAATTTGCACCATATGAGATCCATGCCCAAATTATGTTTTTGCCAGTAAGATCTAGAAGAAAAGAGGGTCTGCCAGCTTTGGTGTGCGATTGGAAATGTTAGAGACTCAATGCTTCATAATGTTTATATTTCCTTTTAAACAACTCCACCCACTAGACAATTTAAATCAAAATGATATGGCATATTCTCTTTCACTGTGCTGCATTATATGATTTCTGCCCCATCATGCACTGGGTCTTTCCAGTTTTGCCTTCATTTGCTTTTTTTATTTTTTTTTTATTAAAGATTTCTGTCACTTCCCCACCTCCGTCTCCCCTTTCCCTCCCCCTCCCCCGATCAAGTCCCCCTCCCTCCTAAGCCCAAAGAGCAGTCAGGGTTCCCTGCCCTGTGGGAAGTCCAAGGACCACCCACCTCCATCCAGATCTAGTAAGGTGATCATCCAAACTGCCTAGGCTCCAAGCTGAGCTTTCCATTATACAAATAACCTAGGTACGTGGGGCAAGACAATAAGTCATTGCTTATTGGCTTGCTTATGCATTATGGATTTAAGAATAAATGAATCACAGGGAACGCATTTTCTAAGGTAGTGGCTCTTACACAGCAAAAAAGGCAGAGGAATTGTTTAGGATTACTAGAATGTGATAAAGGGAATATTTCAGAATATCACCTACAAGCAACAGATGGGTACTTTATATGTAGATACATCAATTTAATAGTGTAAGAAATAGTGAAGAGGAACTTAGTTTTAGAAAGAAAGAGATGAGAACCTCATTTTTATGTTTAAGAGATTTTATATGCAGGAAATGCCGTTAAACAATGCGAGGTAAACTTTAATGCACTAAGGGTCCATTTTGAAGCTGAGAACTTATGTCATATGAGGACCAGACATGCCAGGTTGTCAGAGCTTATTTGTGACTTTTTGATATACATGGAGGTTGGGAGGGAAGAGAGAAACAGAAATACAGAGAGAAATCGGAAGAGAAAGGAGAGGCAAGGATGAGCCTGTATCTTCAGAAGAGCACTGGGTAAAGAGAGTGGGAGGGGGAAAAGCTTGCCTCTTAAAGGGACATTTTGCACCTGCTTACATATGTAGTAAAATAGAAGCCAAAGGACACTGGACTGCAAAAGTACTGCCTAGGCTCATCCTGCCTGTTGTCAGGGGGTCAGTATAATGTCTGCCTGAATCTAGCAGTTCCACATTTTCCTTATTATAAAAAGTGGGTCAATTAAAAGAGATTAGCACGTAGGACAGGGATGGAGGCGTGGGGTCCTCAGGACTGCTTCTTCTTTATCTGGCACAATGACTATCTTTGAGGGAGCTGAGAAAGCTGGGACACTGGCCACATTCTGGTGTATTTGGTAGTTTCACTTTTGTTCATTCTCCGTGGACATGTGTGATACCTCTTGGATCCAGCAAGATTTTGTTAGAACAGAGGACAAGGTTAAGTTTAGGGAAAAATATATTCTTTAGGTCCTGGTGATTGAGGGGGAGGGTGTAAGTACCAGGAGTGTTGGGGAGGCTTAGACTCTTAGGACCTGGTAATAGAGAGATGTGCACCTGACACCTTTGAGGTGAATTCTACATGTAGACTCCCTGGAACTCTTAAGAATATTTTTGAGTTTGTGAAAATATAAGTTTTAGGCATATTTGCATTTATTGTTTATAATCTGTACTAAAGTTTATATTGTAGAAACGGCAGTATCTTCATGCCAGAAATGACAGTGATAAATATTTTTAGCACAGTCAAAAGTGTCTTTGAGATCTATTGTTAAAAAGCAACCTATGGAAATTTCAGATTTTAAGCTTGTGGCTATGAAAGTAGTGGTATATAGTATGGTGTTACATTCTCTGTCAGAGTTTGACTTATTAGAACTTTATTGATTAATGTTAATTTATCATCAATTAAGTCTTTTTACTCAGAACATATAACTTGAATTTACACACCTTAATTACTTAGAGCAGCATCTGGCTTTCAGCTGCCAGAGGTAGGCGTACAAGGCCCCAGAAGATTCCACAGGCTTCTTTAGAGTACAGACTCATGGGAGGTCATTAGGTTTGTTCCCTCGTGTCCTGTTGTCCATGGTCTGACAAAGGTCTTTACAGCATTTGAGGCAAAGGGCAGTTTTTTCTTAGTAGCTATCACTTTCACTCACGAAGTGAGTTTTGAGTGGAGCTTCTTCTGTTACCAGTCATCTTCCTTGGAGGATTTGGCTGTGGTGCCAGTAGCTAATTTGTCATTTTGTTACAGAAAGCCTTTAAAAATTAAACATTTTAAATGTCATAGTCTCCAGATCTATGAACATCTTAGGGCTGTCTGGGTTATGACTACAATGGCATTAGTACAGGATATTCCTGAAGAGCTGGATCAAAGTTGAGAGGCTGTGAAGGTTTGTTTTACCCAGAGTCCTCCAACCTGACTATAACTTGCATTATATAATTAGAATATCAGATTTCCACTTGTGAAGGGCAAATAATTAAAGAGAAAAATTTTGCAATAGAAGCTTATCAATAAAAACTGACAATAGTGAAGGAGAGATTACAGGAAAGGCTAGGTAGTATATATTTTTAGGTTATCTTTGGCTAATATAAAATAGACTTTATAACCTTAAATTTTCACTATATAGAATACATTTTAAAGTAAGATTGGATCACATAGACAATATGTATGTGACAGATCTAACCACATATTTAGAATCATTTAAGAGTACATAACAATTTAAATTATTGAAGACTTGTTTTTTTAGTCTAGAAAGAGGAACAATTAACAGAGCTCATTAGGATTGTTTAAAACATTTTTTTGCATTAATAGGAAGTATCTGAACACATACATGCAGTTGAGTTTATGTTGCATACAGACATACAGACAGTCACACAGTGTTAAAGTTAGCTTACATTCACACATAAAGTTAAACAAAAAGCCACATGCATACACATACACACATATATTAAACAGAAGTTGACTAAAATAAGAAGAAAATGAAAATCAATGTATGCTCAGCAAGACAAAGTTGGTTTCTCCGTTTCTGACTTCCACATTGTAAACCCATAGCCAGCACTGAATGGAAGAAAATGTAGATTTGTTACAGGTGTGTGAGAGCAAATCTGTTACAGGTAGGTAGAGTCCCTGCATGATGTGGGTACTCTTGGAGGCCCTGCCAAAATGCACATCACTGTGCATACACGTCACAAGCAACAGAGTCAATAAGAGCAACTTACAGACAGAGGCATGAATAAACGACAAGGCAAGGCAAGTAAAGATAGTGGATAGGTCACCTGACCTGTCCCTTTTGTCTTTAGTCAAGATGGAGGTAAAGCAGCTCCTTTAACATTAAAAACATTGGTGGTGGTCTTGTGGTCACCCTTTGCAAAGATGGCACCTGCAGTCACCTTGCAAGGTGCCTTATAATTTGAAAACTATATGCCCTTCTTATGACACACATAAATGAGGTGTGCAATCTGAATCACACAAGTGTGAACACATAATTCACACCTAAATTTGTACATTCTTCCATACATGTGATGAAGGCAGGAAACAGCTCTAGCATGCCTTGCCAGTCCATAGCCAGGCAGGAAAGAGTGACCTGCCTGCCTGGTCTGAGGCAGAATATGTAGGAACAGTACTATAGTTGAGCAGGAAAGAGGGACCCACCATGCCAGGCTGGAGGTTGAGGCATTGGCTGCAGAGAAAGGAGAAATGGAAGAGAGAGACATTTTGAAGAGGAAAATGAAACAGAACGTTTCCAGGCAGTGGGAGGTTCCTGTCCAATACAGGCTTTAGTCAGGGTGGGAGGCAGTGAGTGGATGAAAGCAGGAGAGAATTCTAGTATTTCTAGATTACACAACAGTAATGAGAGGCAGACAGACAAGGAAAGGAACCAGAGAAAAACAGAAAGAGCTAAGGGCAGTAGAGTAAACATATCCAACTTTTAGATCACTGGCAATAAAGTTCCAAAAATGATGGGATACGGAAGTGGCTGCTTGTATTGATATCTGTTGGTGTGGGCACTGTTTTCCTGAGTGAGGTAGAAGGTTCAGGGTTGTAGCCCAGTGTTCCAAAATTTCAGTGTAAACTTCAGCTCAACTGGCTTTTGGTCCATCACTTCAAAGTCCAGGAACCATAGAGAAAGAGTGGGAATAAGCTACAGATAAATACCATCACATTTATACAATGTCCCCAAAGACTCTGAAACTGATAGACATGTTTTTTTTTTTTTTTTTCGAGACAGGATTTCTCGGTAGCTTTGGTGCCCGTCCTGGAACTAACTCTTGTAGACCAAGCTGGCCTCGAACTCACAGAGAGATAGACATGTTTTTGCATAGTTCTTGGACTTTCAACTGGAGTCAATAAGTAAGAAATCATGGTCAAGAGGCAAATCCTTAGTCATGGGAAATATACTGAGAGCTGGAGGAGGGAAGGGGACTTCCATTACTGCCTAGTTTGCTGATATTATGGGGAGCATTCCAGCTAGCCTTAGTTGGAAAAGTGAACAAATTGGAAATTACTGGGTTCTGGTGGTCCTCAAACTGCCACCAGGCAGAGGAACTGCCAGGGATGTCTGCCAAGTTTCATGGCATAAAATGTTGTAAAATGGCATGAAGTGGACCTTGGCAGGCCATGAGGACATGCAGAAAGTGAGAGCCCTTGGGGGGGGGGGGTGAGGGACAGACAAACCATGCAGTCCAAATAATGCATTCAGAGCTCATGTGGGGGTTTTATTGAGATAAGGGAAGTGGTTGAGGGAAGGGAGAAAGAAATACTGAGAGAAAGAGGAAGAAGAATAGGAAGGAGAGGTAATAACCAGCCTGCCACTTCAGAGAGCAGAAGAAAAAGAGAAAGCAGTAGTAGGCAGATGTTGTCTCTCTCTTTTAGGTATCTATCTATCTATCTATCTATCTATCTATCTATCTATCTATCTTTCTATCTATCTAGGTATCTAGCTATCTAGCTATCTATCATCTATTTATTTATTTATTTTGGTTTTTCAAAGCAGAGTTTTTCTGTAGCTTTGGAACCTGTCCTGGAACTAGCACTTGTAGGCCAGGCTAGCCTCAGACTCACAGAGATCTGCCTCCCAAGTGCTTGGATTAAAGTCATGTGCCAGCACTACCCAGCTCATAACCTGTCTCTTAAAGTCATGTTTTGCTCTTGCATCAATCTGTAGCGACACCGCAGCCATAGGACACTGGACTGGCCAGGTTATTGCCTGGATTCTTCCTGCCAGGGGGGCCAACATAATGCCTGAATCCTAACAGGAGAATCCACTGCATTGTTGTTATATATATATATATATATATATATATATATATATATATATATATTTACAAAAGTACAGCAGATATCTATCTATATATATATATATATATATATATATATATATATGTGATTACAAAAGTACAGCAGATATACTTTACTGATTCTAATAATTTAATTCAGCGGGTAAAACAAATGTTGAAATTGGGGGAATACAAATGATAGCATCATAGAGAGGAAGGTAGTAGAATAGTTAGTTACACAAAAGGAATATTTGTGGGGTCTCTGAGTGATATACCCCACGTTATTTTTCTTTTCTGTTTACAGTCTACACAGACTGTTAGATAACTGTATCAGCAACCTGACTGGATTGGAAATATGAACCATTGGCAACTCTTATTAGAAGACTCGTATTAAAAATCAGAAAAACTAGCATTACCATCAGATCCCAGGCCAAGAGCCATAGGGAGTGATGGTAAGTTTTCTGAGTTTCCCTGGTCAGCATGAATACCACGATTGACAAATTACATATCTGTAAGAAAAACTGTAATTCTAACAGTGAGATATAGCTCTGCATGTATCTGCTATGTCAGGGATTTTTCAGCACTCTTGTTCTCCTGAATTACTTTTAGCTGTGTTTACACTCACAATTCTATTCCTATAAAATCCGCGAGACATTCTAATTATGTGGTGGAAGAATAGTAAAGCCTTAAAGTTATCACAGTGGCATAAGTTATTTTGTCAGCTGTTGAAAGGGAAAAGATAGAGCTCCTCACTTATGCTAGTCCTGAGAATCTGCCCATGTCCTAGTAATAGACCCTATATCCATGGACACAGTTCATTTATCTGAATACAGATGTCACTAAATAGAGAGTAGTTAAATGTACCAAGATGACACAGTGATTGGAGAGGAGTTCTAGTGAAGGGAATGTATTGAATTTTTTGAAGATTTCAACATTCACATGTTAACACAGAGCAGAATAATTTATGAGTATGAATTGGCACTGAGAAACCAAAATAAATTCCAAGGGTGTTGACCAAGTTTTCTGTCCTACCCAGTCCCTCTATGTTAACCATGCCACTCACAGCTGTTTAGTCCCAAATTAATGCACAGAGGTCTACATGAATCATAAACTGATTAGCCTATTAGCTCAGGCTTCTTATTTACTCTTTCTTATATCTTACATTAGCCCATTATTCTTGTCTGTGTTAGCCACGTGGCTTGGTAATTTTTGGCGAGGCAGTCACATCTTGCATCCTCTGCATCTGGGTGACAACTGCACACTGAAACTTCCATCTTCCCCTAATTCTCATTGCCCTGCTTCTACTTCCTGCCTGATCACTGTTGCCCTGCCTATACTTCCTGCCTGGCTACTGGCCAATCAGCGTTTATTTAAAATACAAGTGACAGGTTACAGACCATTGTCCCACAGCAGAAGAGATGCAGAAGTGGTGAAAAAAAAAACACATAAAATCATACAAACATCGTGACACTGTTGGTTACAGTATGAAAACTGGGCATGATCAGTCCAGGGCTAGAGTATAACATTTCTACTTATAATACAAGTGTCTACTTTCAGGCACGCACACAATAAATACATGGAAATCTCTAATCATGCATTTAAACATTGTTCTTGTGGAATCTGACATGGATATCATAAAATGTCAGCAGCAAGCAGCAGTTTGAAGCCTAGAATAACAGTCATCCAGATCCATGAAGAAAGAGAGACTTTCATGTAAGTAGCCAGAATGTAGTCCCAAGCAGCATGATATAGGAGCATCCCCCTAAATGCCAGTGATTGATTATTTGGCTATTCTTAGTTTTGGCAATTGGAGTCACAAGCCATGTTGGGTTATACTTTTCCCCTCTCATCCACTTTCAATATTGCTGCTACTGCTGAAGCACACATTCAGGTGGGAGACAAGATAGAGTCAGCTGATGGAGGAAGGTCATTGGTTAATTAATAAAGAAACTGCTTGGCTTCATAGGTTAGAACATAGGTGGGTGAAGTAAACAGAACAGAATGCTGGGAGGAAGAGGAAGTGAGCTCAGATGCCATGCTCCCCTCTCCCGGGCAGACGCAATGAAGCTCCAACCCAGTATGCACATAGGCTAGAATCTTCCCGGTAAGCGCACCTCGGTGCTACACACATTAATAGAAATGGGCCAAGCAGTGTTTAAATGAATACAGTTTGTGTGTTGTTATTTTGGGGCATAAGCTAGCCAGGCACCAGGAACCGGGCTGTGGGAAAAGGCCCGCAGCTCTTACAACAGTCAGCAGCTCTGATAGAGATCTCCAAGATTACCACAGTATTTTTCTCCATTGCTGGAATAGAGATCACTGTTCTTATTGGTTCTTGTTAATGCTGACTTTGAACAAAAACATTCCTTCAATCAGAGGCCAGGAGTGCTTATAAAAGTGTTGGGAGTGTAGGTTCTTACCAGTCGGGCTCTAGCTGTAGTCCAGGTCTCACTTGGACCTGGGTATAACCAAGGCCGACTGTACATTTGCCTAGACTAGGCAGGCTGCTCCTTACTTTTGCAAAAGTCAGAGCATGTGGAAAGCAGCAAAGGCAGGGATTATTTGATTCTCAGCATTAAAGATCTGAGAACCTGTTTCTGTCAAATGTGCCAAAAGTAGAATCCTACTTTTCAAGCTGCTGTTGCTCTTTTTAAGTTGTGACATCCCTGTCTCAGTTTTGTAGTGCTGTATCATCTGAAAGGAAGATAATCCACTTCAGACACTAATATCTGATGACACTAGGGGGAGATAGTCTCCTTTATTTTCCCAGGGAGATCCAGCATAGGAATTGCTATGTCATTGTCAGTTCCTGTACATGCTGATTTTGTGCAGATCTAGTGTCTTCTACCTCAGACTCTGAGTTCCTCTGTCTTATAGTAATGCTAAGGCTGAAAAACATTGTTACTATGGATTCATCCACCTCCTCTGAATCTGTTAGAATCTTTCTGCCTACTTTTCATTATAAATCTTTGAGTTTTTATGGGAGGAGCTTGTTGAAGACAAGCTGTTATGGTTTTCATCTCTTTAAGAGACAAGCCACATCCACTCCCTCCCCCATCCACTGAGCCAGGCTGATCTTCAGCTTCCAGCCTGAGATCTCTCTCTCTCTCTTTCATCTTCCTCTCAGAGAGGCAGCTTTGCTTCTTCCTCTCTCCCCACTTCTCCGCTATCCCCCCTCCCCCGCACGGTGCAGTTTTTTTTTTTTTAGTTCCAGCCTTTTGCTCCGCTCTGTGGCTTGTGTTCTGGCATGGCGGCTCAGCAACAGGACAGATCATGCCTTTAGGTCCTTCTCATTAAGCTTAAAATCCTTACAGCTCAAAAATTGTGGCTCTTTTTCATATAACATGGGGCTGCCGCCATTTTGACTGGAGTCAGGTGACTTTGCCGCCATCTTGGCTAAGAGCCAGGTCAGGTGATACCCTGCCTTATCCCCTGGTTTTCACTAAAATCCTCTGTTAACTCTGTTACATGTGTTTTTCACAGTGGCATGCCTTTGATAGAGCCCATCAAATCATTTATGTTGCCCAATTCCTGTTCTTTCTGTGTATAATAATTATTCATTACATCTCATTTCAGACTATAAAAACATAAGTCTCATGTTTTGAACTGGTATGTACTTTTAAGTCTGTTACAAAAATGCCTTATATTTAATCATATCCTCATTTAAAACATATTAGGCTGTTCTCTATTATTGTCAGTTTGCCATTATCCTTCTATTACAAACAGTTTCTTCTTTCTGTCTTTTTATGAGTATAAATCTTACCTGTTAAGAGCCAGTACAGTCAGGCTCAGACCTAGCCTTCCAGGCAGATCTTATACTGCAGTTATACCTAATAAACAGCCCTCAACTGCTCAGAGATCTGGAAAATGTGATATTTAAATATTTAATTATTAAAAAAAACTTTTCATAACAAAAAAAAAACCAGGTTGGCTCCTAGCAGCAACACTCTACTTCCTCCAAAGAAGACAGAAGACAGTGGACACACAACAACGTCCATCCACAGTTCGCTTCAACTGCCGAGCACTGACCATTGGGTAAAACTGACTTTCATCTAAATTAAAGATCTCCAGACATGGACAGAAACACTGGAATTGACAGCCTAGCTGCTCAGGTCAAGGTAGGCCTGTCTTCCTATAGATTTCTTAGCCCACAGGGTCTTCTGGAGCCTGGTAGGCCCTGTGCTAAACAGCAAAGGTGAAGTGCAAACTTCAGTGACCATGGAGGACCCAAAAAAGAGTAGCTCTGGGTGCCAACCAAGTAAGTGTTCTATCATTTTTAACCAGTAACTTAAGTAAAATCTTATCCTTCTCAAAGATCTCTGATATAGTTTGATAGCTGGGAGGTTTTGCCAGGTTACCTCACCAAATTTAAAATCAAATTTCTCTCTTATGGGCCTTCCATAGTCTTAAAAAATAATTTTCATTGTACAAAAATATGCCACAGTCATTATGTGTCTAAAACTTCTGTTTTCACAAACCCAAGAAATTCTTGTGAGTTCCAGGGAGCCGAATTAAAAGATCCACCTTAAACAGGTCAGAAACATACCCCTTAATCCCCTGGTCCTATTTTTTTTATTTTTCCTTAATTTAACTTTGTTCTTTCTTCTGCCAATATCTTAAACAGGATAAGAGACACCAGACATTTCCATGACACACATACCGGTCAGGAGCAAAGAGACCAGCTATGCCAGGATGTGGCCAGCACCCAGCCTTCTCAGATCCCCCCAAAGATGATGCCCACAAATAAGCCGGAAGCAGTCTTGAGAACCCACCACCCCAATTCTGTCAAACTGTGGTGTCTAGTCTCCCGCTTTTTATTATAAAAAAAAGCTGGGAAGGTTATGGTTTTCATCTCTTTAAGAAACAAGCCACACCCATTCCCTCCCCCATCCGCTGAGCCAGGCTGATCATCAGCTTTCAGCCTGAGCTCTCTCTCTTCCTTCCTCCTCTTGGAAAGGCAGCTTCGCTTCTGCCTCTCTCCTCACTTCTCCACTCCCCCGTTTCTCTCTCTCTCTCTCTCTCTCTCTCTCTCCCTGTCTCTGTCTCTGTCTCTCTCTCTGTGTCCTCTTCTTCTCCTTCCCTGCCTAAGTAATAAATATCCAATTCTTTTATTTATTTATTTATTTATTAAAGATTTCTGTCTCTTCCCCACCGCCGCCTCCCCTTACCCTCCCCCCCCAATCAAATCCCCCTCCCTCGTCAGCCCAAAGAGCAATCAGGGTTCCCTGCCCTGTGGGAAGTCCAAGGACCACCTACCTCCTTCCAGGTCTAGTATGGTGAGCATCCAAACTGCCTCAAGAACAATGGCAATAAATATCCAATTCTGATCCATATGATGTGTCTGCCCACATGTCTCGCACCCGCTCAGTGCCCAGCCATTCGCCACTGTGAAACTGCACCTTCCGGGGATTCAGTGTTGCTGGGACCAGCCCAGCGCCACATGGCTGGGCTCTGCCTGGGATTGGTGGCTCTTGGAACCAGCTGCCCAGCACCCACTGCTCAGGACTGGGCACCGGGATCTGCTGCCAGCTGCTCAGGACCAGCCAGCATTTTTCAAAAAAATCATAAAACAAGCAGTTTCTCAACCTAGTATGTTAATGTTTCTCAGGCACTGGTCCAGCTGGACGAGGAGTTAACCGAAGCCTAAATATTGGCACAGACAAGTTAGAAAGTTCCTACCATGTGCAGGAGTCAGAGCTTGTGGAAATCAGCAAAGGTTGTGATTCATTGATTCCCAGCATTATATCTCTCAGTCACATAATCCATATTCTGTGCAGCAAGTGAGATCCTGCTTCTGAATTTTCTGCTTCTATCTTAATATATGAAATTCTTAAATCTTGAAGTGCTGCATTATTTAAGTAAGATAATCCATTTTAGACATTAGTGTCTGACAGATGTGATAGGATTCATTCTCCCTTTATTGGCACTGTGATATAATCTATGGGATGGCTATAGTATTTTATGTGCATTAGCAAGCACTAGTTTATAAAAATATCAAGCTGTAAATTTAATAGATACCATCTACCTGTCACCCAAGGCATGAGTGTATAATAAAATATAGTAGAAACATCTTGATAAAGGGAGCCATTATGGAGTTAGGGAGAAGCCTAGCACTAGGAACTTGCCCAGGAATCCAAAGAAAGACCACAGCTAAGAATCTAAGCAATAGTAGAGAGGGTGGCTTAACTGCCCTTCCATTGTATACAGATTGATGTCCACCTTATTTGCTACCATAGAACCTATATCCAGAAACTGATGGAAGCAGATGCAAAGATCCATAGCTAAGCAGTGGGCCAAACACTTGGACTGCAGTCATAGAGAGGAAGGAGTGATAATATGTGCAAAGGGATCAAGACCATGGTATGGAAACCCAGAGAAACAGCTGACAAGAGCTCATGGAAGCTTACTAGCTCTAGACCAAGAGAAGGGTAACCTGTGTAGGACTGAGCCAGGCTCTCTGAATTTGGATGACAGTTGTCTGATTTGGGAAGATTGTAGGGCCATTAATTGTCGAACCAATATTTATCCCTAGTGCATGACCTGCATTTTTGGAGCTCATGTTCTATAGAGGCATACCTTGCTAATCATAGATACAGGAAAGAGTGCTCAGGTCATGCCTCAAGTGGTGGGACAGACGTTATTGATTCCCAATTGGAAGCCTCACTCTTTATGAAGAATAGATGGGGAGTGTGGTGGTGTGATGGTGGGGGGGGGGCAATAGTAGGGGAGAGAGATGGAACTGGGATTGGAATGTAAAATATAGTTTGTTTAGACAATGAAGAAAAACATTGATTTGTAAAAATAAATACTTGTCATCCTGTTGCCATTTACCAGCAGAAGTTGTACTCTGCAATGCTGGTTTGTATTTCCTGTACAATTTGGCATATACAAACTCTAGAACTTTGTTTTTCCTTCTTGTCAGTGCATTCTTCTGTATGTCATCAGAACAGCCATGAGATTGATGAGATCTGTTCATTCCTGGTATTTACAGTGTCATTACAAGTATTACATACTTATGTTGAAAAATTTAACAAGCCAGTTTTATTTTCTCATAGTTTTCATGTTTGTCTATGTTTTGATCCTATGTAGTTCTTCTGTCTGTTACTTCAGACTCTGAATTCTTATGTTTTATAGTAAAGTTGAGGCTGGAAAACATTGTTAACATGAATTCATCCATCTCTTCTGAGTCTGCGAGAATCTTTCTGCATCCTTTTCAATATAGATTTTCGAGGCTTTAGGTGAGGGCCTTGAGGAAGACAAGTAGCATCACATCTGTAACATCTAATTACCACAATGGATATAAGATAATATATAAGGCACCCCACTGCATATTCTTGTTTTATTCCTTGTAGGGCCTAAAGAAACATCTCTGATTAGGGACACTTGATGCACAGATCAATGGGTATATATTTTTTTTTTAAATTTATTTATTTATTAAAGATTTCTGTCTCTTCCCCGCCACCGCCTGCCATTTCCCTCCCCTCCCCCAATCAAGTCCCCCTCCCTCGTCAGCCTAAAGAGTGATCAGGGTTCCCTGCCCTGTGGGAAGTCCAAGGACCACCCACCTTCATCCAGGTCTAGTAAGGTGAGCATCCAAACTGCCTAGGCTCCCACAAAGCCTGTACGTGCAGTAGGATCAAAAACGCATTGCCATTGTTCTTGAGTTCTCAGTAGTCCTCATTGTCTGCTATGTTCAGCAAGTCCGGTTTTATCCCAGGCTTTTTCAGACTCAGGCCAGCTGGCCTTGGTGAGTTCCCAGTAGAACATCCCCATTGTTTCAGTGTGTGGGTGCACCCCTCACGGTCCTGAGTTCCTTGCTCGTGCTCTCTCTCCTTCTGCTCCTGATTTGGACCTTGAGATTGCTGTCTGGTGCTCCAATGTGGGTCTCTGTCTCTGTCTCCCTTCATCGCCTGATGAGGGTTAATATTCAGGAGGATGCCTATATGTTTTTCTTTGGGTTCTCCTTATTTAACTTCTCTAGGATCACTAATTATAGGCTCAATGTTTTTTGTTTATGGCTAGAAACCAAATATGAGTGAGTACATCCCATGTTCCTGTTTTTGGGTCTGGCTTACCTCACTCAGGATAGTGTTTTCTATTTCCATCCATTTGCATGCAAAATTCAAGAAGTCCTAGTTTTTTACTGCTGAGTAGTACTCTCATATGTATACATTCAATACTTTCTTCATCCATTCTTCCATTGAAGGGCATCTAAGTTGTTTCCAGGTTCTGGCTATTACAAACAATGCTGCTATGAACATAGTAGAGCATATACTTTTGTTGTATGATAAGGCCTTTCTTGGGTATATTCCCAAGAGTGGTATTGCTGGGTCCAGGGGTAGGTTGATCCCGAATTTCCTGAGAAACCGCCACACTGCTTTCCAAAGTGGTTGCACAAGTTCGCATTCCCACCAGCAATGGATGAGGGTACCCCTTTCTCCACAACCTCTCCAGCAAAGGCTATCATTGGTGTTTTTGATTTTTGCCGTTCTGACAGGTGTAAGATGGTATCTTAACATTGTCTTGATTTGCATTTCCCTGATCGCTAAGGAAGTTGAGCATGACCTTAAGTGTCTTTTGGCCATTTGAACTTATTCTGTTGAGAATTCTCTGTTCAGCTCAGTGCCCCGTTTTATAATTGGGTTGATTAGCCTTTTACAGTCTAGTTTCTTGAGTTCTTTATATATTTTGGAGATCTGACCTTTGTCAGTTGCGGGGTTGGTGAATATCTTCTCCCAGTCAGTGGGTTGCCTTTGTGTTTTAGTGACAGTGTCCTTTGCTTTACAGAAGCTTCTCAGTCTGAGGAGGTCCCATTTATTCAGTGTTGCCCTTAATGTCTGTGCTGCTGGGGTTATATGTAGGAAGTGGTCTCCTGTGCCCATGTGTTGTAGAGTACTTCCCACTTTCTCTTCTAACAGGTTCAGTGTGTTCAGACTGATATTGAGGTCTTTAATCCATTTGGACTTGAGTTTTGTGCATGGTGATAGATATGGATCTATTTTCATTCTTCTACAGGTTGACATCCAGTTTTGCCAGCACAATTTGTTGAAGATGCTCTCTTTTTTTCCATTGTATACTTTTAGCTCCTTTATTGAAAATCAGGTGTTCATAGGTTTGTGGGTTAATGTCAGGGTCTTCTATACGATTCCATTGGTCGACTTCTCTGTTTTTATGCCAGTACCAAGCTGTTTTCAATACTGTAGCTCTGTAATACAGTTTGAAGTCAGGGATGGTAATGCCTCCAGATGATCCTTTATTGTATAAGATTGTTTTGGCTATCCTGAGTTTTTTGTTTTTCCATATAAAGTTGATTATTGTCTTCTCCAGATCTGTGAAGAATTTTGATGGGATTTTGATGGGGATTGCATTGAATCTATAGATTGCTTTTGGTAGAATTGCCATTTTTACTATGTTGATCCTCCCAATCCAAGAGCAGGGGAGATCCTTCCATTTTCTGGTGTCCTCTTCAATTTCTTTCTTCAAAGACTTAAAGTTCTTGTCATATAGATCTTTCACTTCCTTGGTCAGAGTTACCCCAAGACATTTTATGCTATTTGTGGCTATCGTGAAAGGTGATGCTTCTCTGATTTCCCTCTCTGTCGATGGGTATATTAATATGTCATTAATGCTTAGTTTATCTCTATATTCCTTGAGAAAAATGTGAGCAATATTTCTTGCCTAAGATTGTGACTCTTGTAGTCTCAGATTCTTGGACATTTTATCAGTGTGGTTTATTTTTTCTTCTCATGGAATTAATCATATTCCTCAAATATAGTTAATTTTTCTCATGAAATTTAAGCCACTTTGGCCTTTGTATGTCTGAAAATTGCTTACTGCATTCTGTTTTAGGGTAAGTAGTTCATTAGAATAAGGAATTGTGTTGCTTCTCCAATAATGTTCAGAGTAAATTTCAGGCCTGTCAGATGTAGTAAGTTATAGTGAAGCATCTATCTAGGTACCAGATGGTTTTCTGTCCTATGATGACATAAATATTTAGTAATTTCATAAATAAATTCTGGTCATCATGTTGGGAGGTAATCCCATGATTTTAAAATTGTCTGTGTGACTTCTAATGGGGGTCTAAAAGAATGCCCTTAGTCAAAGAGCAAACAAATTATCTCTGGCTACTGAGAAAGATATCTCTTATATCCCTTCATGATATAAGATGTGCAGTTGTTGTGGTAGCTCTCCAATTCCTTTTTAATGAGTATATATGTATATGTATATGGTTGTGGATTTATGCATGCATATGTATGTGTTTTTTTTTTATTAATTTTTTATTGAGAAAAAAAAAACAACGTTTCCCCCGCCTCCCCGCCTCCCATTTCCCTCTCCCTCCTTCCACCCTTCTCCCCCTCCCCCCACTCCTCTCCCCCTCCCTCTCCAGTCCAAGGAGCAGTCAGGGTTCCCTGCCCTGTGGAAAGTCCAAGGTATACAATGGAGGAAAGAAAGCATCTTCAACAAATGGTGCTGGCACAACTGGATATGTATGTGTTTTTGACTATTCATTTGAATAGACATATATAAGTGTTTGTATATGTGTGTATGTGTATGTATGTGTGTGTTTGTGTATGCTTCTTTGACCTAGTTGCAAATTATATGTTAAGCACTGTTTTTATATTTATCTACATTTCTTTCTGCTTCCCAATCAATTCCATGTCTGCTCTTCTAGATGTAAAAATAAATAAAACTTCTTATTAAAAAATGTGTCTTACATATGCAAATAAAAACCTAACTTACCCATTATGTGTTCTTAATTTCTAATTATGAGTAACAGTTTTTAACTTTTATAATTGGAATGGAAATTTATCTGATTATTATATAGTGCAAATGGTTTATTTATATCTTAGCATCCATATTTGTGTTGTAGCTTTTCTGGTTAATGTCAGGAGTGTAGAGAGTTTTCTATCTGTGTTAGCATGGCAAGTTCAGGTGTGATTGTGCTAAACATTTTGTCTTTTGTTGTAGTTTTATTTGCATTTTTTTGACATTGAAGTTTTCAAATTCCTATGCTTTTAAATTCCCCCTGTCTCTTAGAAGACACTTTGTTCACAATAGATAATGTAATCCTTGGAATCATAAACTCTGTCTGCCAATTCCATGCAATAATTTCTGGGTCTAAGAATAATACATAGGTGTTTGTATTGATTGTGTGTGGTTGAATACAATATGGTAAGTTATTTACCATTTTAGCAGATGCACAATTGTGTAAAATTATGCTTTTTTTTTGACAGTTAGTGTAACAATGAGGGCCGGCTTGTTGGGGTTTCTGTCCCACCCAGTACCGCACAGCCGGCAAGCCCCAAAGAAAATCACACAGAGATCTCCATAACTTATAAAACTGATTGGCCCATTAACTCAGTCTTCTTATTAGCTCTTGTAGCTTATATTAACCCATTATTCTTATCTATGTTAGCCACATGGCTCAGTACCTTTCAGCCATGCAGGTTACATCTTGCTTCTCTGTGGTCTGGGCTGGAATGCAGGAAGAGCTTCCTTCTTCTCAGAATACTCCTGTTCTCCTTGTTTAGCTGCATAAAAGGAATATCTGTGGTTCTCTGCTTAATATTCCCTGTTATATTTGCTTTATGATTTAGAGCCTACACAGTGGCTTGCATTGCTCCATCAGCAAGCTGCTTGGTAGGAAATAATAACCCCAGTAGCCTGTTAATGGAATTCATGTATTAAAAATCATGAAAACAATCATTATCATTTTATGTCAGGCTAAGAATCATAGAAATATGAAATATGAGTTCTTACAAAGTATGAGATTACATGCTTTGATTGGATAATTTTGTACTGTCGAGAAACATTATGTTATTCTGAAATTGCTAATATACCATTGCATGCAACTAGTTTGTGAGCATATTTCAGGAAAATTTTACACTTAACACCAACAAATATTCATCAAAAATTTTTGCATATATACTTCTATCAGTATAAATCCAATGAAACATTATAATACCCTGTATAAAGCCTAAGTATTATCAGGGTGGTTTATGTTATTTAATCAGATGATGAAACTTGAAAGACAGATTTCCTCACAGTCCTGAGAGTCTGTCAATGTACTGGTATTAGATTCCATATCCATGCACACAGATTATTTACCCGAATACAGATGGCACAAAATACAGAATAAGCATATCTTCTAGGGATAGAGTACTGATTTTAGAGAAATTCTTGTGAGTCTTGTCAGGGAAATGTAGTGAACATTTTCACACATTAATACTGAAAAAATATATTAGAGGTGTAAATTGGTTCTTTGAAACCATAATTAATGCCAAATGAATGCAGATATGTGTGGAGGCCAAAAAAAAACCTTAAAAGTAAATTATCAATTGTTGAGTTTATAATGCAGTATGAATATTAATTTTTAAAATTAATAGCTCACATCATTTTTTAGTCTTCAAGACACTGAAGTTTGAAAATTGGTGGTGTTCAGAGCAGGGCTTGAAGCTTCTTTGTTCTCAAAATACAAGCATCACATTCAGGAACACACAAATATATTCATGTGTGTGAGTTAAAAATGTATATACATATATAAATATTCATATGCATACATATCTATAAGAATATATATATATATATATATATATATATATATATGAAGAGAGCTAACAGTCAAGCATTTAATCTTTGAAGTTGGGGGAGTTTACTTTGCAAATCAGAAAATGAGAGCAAAAAGCAATCTGGCAGCCCAGAATCACAAAAGGAGGCTTCAGACTATCAGGTAGATAACTAGGTACTGTGCCCCAGAGGCAAATACAGGATGAAGCACTATTTGCCAGGAGTTGTTCTTTTTCAATTTATCAATTGGAGTCACAGCCCATGGTAAGTGACAACTTTTCCAGTCGTTCACTTTCAATTTCACTTCTTCTGCTGCAGCAAACACTTAGGTGAGAGTAAAAAAAAATCAATAAGCATCTAAAGCAGAGATCTCCAAGGTTATCCCATGATTTGCCTTAATTGCTGAAATTGAGATTGCTCTGTTCATTGGTTCTTATTTCCTGCTCACTTTGAATGCACACACTCCTTCAATCAGAGCCCAGGAGTGCTAATAAATGCGTCCACAGTGTGGGTTTTTACAGACAGGCTCTGGCTATAGTGGAGGTTTCACAGTAGGACCTGGTATAACCAAAGTACGGCTTTACAATTGCCCAGACTAGGCAGACTGCTCCTCGGTTTTGCCAGAGTCAGAGCGGTGGAAAGCAGCAAAGGCAGGGATTGTTTGATTCCCAGCATTTTATCCCCGAGTCACCTGATCCTGTGTCCCATGCAGCAAATAGGATCCTGGTTTTGAAGGTCCTGCTTCTCTTTCAAGATGTGAGGTTTTTTTTTCTAATTATATATATTCTCATGTTAGTATAATCAGCATATTTTAAGATCATGATATGGCTCTGTAAAATCAAATTAATATCAAATGCATGCAGGCATTGTGGAACCACAAATAATATTTTATGAACAAACTTGCAATTTCTGACTATACAAAAATGATGACTATTTTTATTTAAAAGTCATGCCACAGATTATTGCTTAATCATTAGGACACTGTTGCATAGAGTATGCAAATTGGGGACGTTCAGAGATTGGGTGAAAATAACATTTCCACTTACGAACAAGCATGTCATTTCAGGCACTAATATATATTGGACAACTTATAAAACGTAAGCATTTAAACATATGTGGGGACTCCGAAAAGGCGTAACACAAAATGACTGCAGAAAGAAGCAATTTGGCAGCAAAGATTCTTAATCACAAACCTACAGTCAGAAAATTCAGCTTTCAAGTACATAGCCTGGATGGAAACAATGGTAGTCAGAAAAAGATCGAACCATACTGGCCAAAGGTGTTTCGTTTTGTTTTGTTGCTTTTTGAGTCTGAACCCAGGGGAATCAGCATTTTTGCCTCACATCCAGTTTCAATTTCTCAGCTTCAGCTGCAAAATAACTTCCGTTCAGGACAAGAATGAATCTGCAGCTCTGACGGAGATCTCCATGATTACCACAGTATTTGCCTTCCTTGCTGGAACTGAGATCACTCTCCTCATTGGTCCTTAATTCATGCTCAATTTGAATGCCCAAATTCATTCAATCAGTTGCCAGGAGTGCTTATAAAAGCGTCAGCAGTGCAGGTTCTTTCCAGTGGGGCTCTGGCTATAGTCCAGGTCTCAGTAGGACCTGGGTATAACCAGAGCCCCACTGATCAAGTACCCAGACTGGGCAGAATGCTGCTCACATATTCAGGAGTCGTAGCAGGTGAAATGCAGCAAAGGCAGGGATTGCTTGTTTCCCAGCATTAGCATTATAGCTCCATATCACCTGATCCTGATTCCTATGCCGCAGGTAGGATCCTGCTTCTTAAGGTACAGCTTCATTTATAAGATGTGATTGTTTTATAAATTTCAATATTCTCATATTAATATTAAACAGAATAATTTACTAGTAAGATATGACTAGGTAAAATAGAAATTAATGCCAAATGCCTGCAGACATTTGTGGATCCACATATAAATTCTTATGTACTAATGAGTAATTTCTGAAAGAATACAAGTGTTACGAATCCTTATTTCTAAAATGAATGTCTCACGTTATTGCTTAATCAGTGGACACTGCTGAATACAGTATACAATTAAAAATATTCAGAGTAGGGATGAATGTAACCTTTTGATTTATAACACAAACAAGTCCTTTCAGGCTCTCACATTGACTGAATAATGGGTGAAGTTTAAGCATTTAAACATTGTATGTTTGGAATCTGACATGGCACAACAGAAAATGACAGCAAAAGAAGCAATTTGCAGTAAATTCATAATACCCCAACTTCTTGCAGAAATGGAAGCTTTCATATATAAAGCCAGGATATAGGACCTGGTAGATGGATATAGGACCATCTCCTACCTGCGATATATTCATGATAATTGAAGTCAGTATCTATGGAAAATTACATCCCTATTCAGTTTTGTCCCTTCCGCTGCAACACAATTAACGTGGGAGACAGGAATGAATCGGCATTTGTGAATATCTCTAGGTTACCTCATAATATCCGTCCAATGCTGGAATTGAGATCACTCCCCTTATTGGCTCTTTTGTTAATAATCAGTTTGAATGCATACTCTTTTCAATCAGAGCCCAGGAGCACTAAAAAAAGCGTCAGTAGTGTGGGTTCTTGCCAGTCGGCTATGGATATAGCCCAGGTCTCAAGTGGACCTGGATATAACCAAAGCCTGACTGCAATTGCCCAGAATAGGCAGACTGCTCCTCCCCTGTTCAGGAGCCAGAGTCTGTGAACATCAGCAAATACAGGTATTTTTATGATTCCCAGCCTTATATCTCAGAGTCATCTACTCCCGTCTCGTCTGTAAGAATTAGCAAGCTGCTATTTCTATTATTTAAATGCCCTGTCTAAGTCTTGAAGTGTTTAATCACCTGTCAGAAATAAATTCTAATTCAGATGTAGCATCAGGCATACAGTAGGAGAGTCAGGCTCCTTTCTTCCCACTGGGAGATCCATAATGTGAATTGCTCTAACATTGCCAGTGCTCATCAGCAACCCTTAGAACCTATGAAAATATGAAGCAGTAACATTTGCAGATGCTATGTTTCCTGAAACCAAAGGATGGGGAGAGCTTGGTGGAATGGGATGGTTGGGATAAAGTTAGGGTGGATATGGGAGCAGGGAAGTCTATATCTTAATTATGGGAGCCATTTTAGGGTTGGCAAGAGTCTTGACTCTAGAGGGGTTCTCAGGGGTCCAGAGAGATGTCCTCAGCTTGGTCCTTGGGCAGCTGAGGAGAGAGAGCCTGAAATGGCCCGATCCTATATCCATACTAATGAATATCTTGTATATCACCATAGAACCTACATCTGGTGATGGATGGAGATAGAGACAGAGACCCACATTGGAGCACTGGACTGAGCTCCCAAGGTCCAAATGAGGAGCAGAAGGAGGGAGAAAATGAGCAAGGAAGTCAGGATTGGGAGGGATGCACCCAGCCACTGAGAAGGTGGGGCTGATCTAATGGGAACTCACCAAACCAGCTGTACTGGGACTGAAACAGCATGGGAAAAACCTGGAATCTCTGAACATGGCGGACAATGAGGGCTGCTGAGAAGACAAGGACAATGGCACTGGGTTTTGATCCTACTGCATCTATTGGCTTTGTGGGAGCCTAGACTGTTTGGATGCTCACCTTTCTAGACCTGGATGGAGGGAGGAAGGTCCTTGGACTTCCCACAGGGCAGGGAACCCTCACTGCTCTTTGGACTGCAGAGTGAGAAGTAGGGGAATGCGGGATGGGGAGTGGGGAAGGGGGAGGAAAAAGGCTGGCAAGGAGGAGGCAGAAATTTTTAATAAAAAAACATATTGGAAAAAAAAAGTTTCATTTTCCTATGGGCAGATGTGAGAGATTTCTTGGTTGATAATTGATGTTTGAGGGTCATTCCATATGGTAAGTGAAAGCATTAGAGAGATGGTCAGGAGATTCATATAAAGTCAAACTATAATGTGGGATTATTACCATGCTCTCTGTTTTTGTCCCTGCCTCCAGATACATGCATTGCGCACCAAAATTGAATTTCCATGATGGTGGACTGTATATTGTCAAGAGAATTGATTCTACTGCTCACCAATAATGGTAAGTTAGTATTTTATCAAAGCAGCAGAAAATATCCATGATATAGTGAAAGAAAAATACGAGGCAAGAATCGAGTGCCAAAGACTTTGCTCAGAGATTGCCTGGGATTTTCTTTTGAAAATGGGGTTAAATGAATTTAGAATGTTCCAGAAAGTCAAAGTGCTACTTGAATATACTGGTCAATGCACATTTCTTTTTGTAGAGGTGTGATGAAAGAATTAAATCTATGTTCTATTTCATCTCACCCTAGAAAGCTAATGAATAGGCCATGGCTGAATAATCTGAATTGTTTCATTGGCATCTTCAAGAAAGTTGCAGGAATCAGTGACTTAGAAGCAGTCCAGGTTGAATGTTCTGTTCTTCCTTTATAACTGTTAACTCATCATTAAATGGACTATTAACTCGTCATTAAATGGTTATTCAGACAATACAAAAACAGCAAGAACTCATCATAGCTTTGACATAGTTATAGAGATTGTCTGATATTTGCTTTCATTTACCAACCACTAGATGGGGATCAAATCATTTTTTTCATTTTAATGAAATATTTTTTTAAAATGTTTTATTTTTCTACAAAATTTATATATTTGGTCCTCCCTGGTTATACATATAAAATTTGTCAGAAAACTTCTATTAAAATTTTAAAAAAATGCATTTTTTCTACTTATGTCACTATACTTTTAGAAAAAGATAATGTATTAGGTAGAACATAGTCACAATGTAAATATGCTTAGAAATTGCAATAGACAGTTTCTTAAAATCCTTCTCTTAGTCTTTACTAAAGCATCATCCATATTATAAACTTACAGTGACACTTTCATAACTTAGAAATAAAATTTCACTTGGACGTTATGTGACTTTTTAATATCGGTCTTGTCACTGCCTAAAAGCCCTTTCTTAATGTGTCACCCCAATAATACACACAGTAATAAATTAGCTAAAAACTAGTTCTGGCTCAGGTGAAGAATCTCGCCTTACCAGTGCATGATGGACTATAAAATTCATTAAATTTTCTTTATATCAAGATCTATCAATTCTCACTGGTGTTTTTCTGTGTTGTCCAGGTAGGTCTCCAACTTTTAAATTCATGTGATTCTTCAGCTCCTTGCTCTAGTGAGCTGTGACTTCAGGAAAATAACCAATGGTGACATATAACCATTTATTATATTTATTTTGTGAGTTAGCATTTAGGATATCATTTGTTTAGAAATGCAACTGGACTTAATTTGATACTATGAGTTGTAGAAATGAGAATTCTTTATATTTTAGAATGACTTCTTTTAATTCCTTAGGATCTTTATATCCACCATGTTATGTCATATTCTTCAAGGTGTATTATAATGTCCTTAGTATTTATGAAAGATACACAGTAAATACGGGATCTCTTATGTTATTTCCTAATCTAATAATGATGTCTATAGCTTTAAAACCAATGTTGAGTAGAAATGTGGAGAAAGTGCATGTTTGATTTTTTATTTGCTCTATTGTGCTTTTTTAAAAATCTGGAATATTAAAACTTTACAGATAATACTGTGCCTATGAAATGTTTTTTCTGATTGCATTTTGGTTTAAATATATACTTTCTCTTCCTTATTTGCTGAGTTTTTTTTTAATCATGAAAGGGTTGTGGATTTGTAAAATGTATCCTGTCTTTCTCTTTAGGTAATGACACATAGTTTATCTATGTGTTTATCATAACCAAAGTTTTTATTTAATCTTAGAAGAAAGTGTCTTATATGGTCAATGACTTCTTTCTTAATTTTTCCTCTTTTGTTTCTGTGTTTTAGCAGTATATTTAGATAAAATTTCATTTTGTATTACTTTATAAATAATTGTTTGAATTTTATATATGTGAGTGCTTTGTTTTTAGGAATGTCTTTTAATACCTGCTGCTTTGTGTCACTTAATGTTAACAAAGTGTTGTCGGATCCAATGCTCCAACGTTACAGAAATTTTTGAGCTTCTTGTAGGTGCTGGGAATCAAATTCGACTTCTCTGCAAGATTAGCAAATTTTAATAACTGTTGAGCTTACTAATCCAAAGCTTACTAATATTCTTAAACCATATTTGCCTTCTAAATTTTTTGGTAAGTATTCTGTAATTTTTACATAGCTTGTTTTAAACCATTTAATTTATGTTTCATCATTCTATTAACAAAGAAATTGTAAAGGATAATAACTAAAAAAATTAAACACCTCTCTCATTCATGAATTTAATCTACAAAAAAACTACATAACCTTATAAGAGACAAGACCAGATGAGTCTCAGAAACGATATCAACCATGGATCTCCATCTGGATTGTGAAGATTCAGAGATGTTTAAAGCTTTAGTGGAGAGGTTTCCTGATGGCATCCCACTTCAGGACCTAGTGCTGCAAAGTTGCTCACACTTTATACACTGGCTCATTGAGAATCCCCATATTATTTACCATTTAACACAAGAAGACACATCCCTGATGAGGATTGAATATTGAACTGACTCATGAGGTTATAGCATTATAGTAGGCATAATTTTTAATTCCCAAAGCAGTATAGTCAGAGTGGGTTTTTCTGATAATCATAATCTATGTAAACTCGGATTCTGGCCACATCAGCAATATCAGGTATGGGTTCTACCTAATGGAATAGCACTTTAAATCAACAGAAAGTACTTGGTTAGTTCCATATTTACCCAATATTGAATGAGAGTATTGAGAATTTAGGACACTAACATATGTTGCTAGTGATGTTAAAGAGTTACTTCTCCCTCAAAAATATGCAGTGAACCTTCCAGGTCATGAACAGTTGTCAGCATGTATGAAGAATTTTTTTGAGGACAGGACCAATTTTCCATTTTGAAGGCATAAGGAAGAATGTCCTCAGCAATATTCTGACAAAGTTCAGGACTCGGAGAAATCACAGCTCAGAAAAGTTGTATAACTTGATATTATGTTTTATTATTTTTTATGATACGTGGTAATGTAGAAGGAGTATCAGTATAGGGGCTAACACCATGGCAGTGTGAGTTTAGATACAAAGTGATAAATATTTCCTTGTCTTTATACCTTTGCATGATTGAGTTGTTGTACCCAAACCCAATTTATCTTCCTGTTCCTTTTGTGGGATGTTTTAAAAATGCCTCCTTTACTCATTTCTCATAAATTTAAATAATGTCAAACCATTACATTTCTATGTTACAGACTAAAACTTCAGGAGTAAGTATTAAGTTCTTAAATGCCTAAACATTAATAAGGTGGTTAATGTTATTTAATCAGATAATGAAAGGGCAAAGATAGATTTACTCAATTATCACAGGCCTCAGACTGACAATTTGCTTATATTATTTCCCAATCCCATGCACACAGTTCATTTACCTGAACAAAGATCATAAAATGGAAGAGGAAAAACATATACTAATGATAGACTAGAGATTGGAGGTCATTCTTATTATTATTGTGAAAAACATCTAGTGCATATTCAAATATGTCTTTTCTCACACATTAGGAGTGCCTCTTAAGCCATTTCTCCTCTAAGCTTTATCTTCCCTGTCTCAGCCTTAGAGTCCTGCATCATCTGCTAGGAGGACTAGGATATACTGTGGACATAACTATCGAACAGCGAACAATATGGGCTGTACCTTCATTCCATAGAGAAAAATTGCTCTGCAGTGGTAGTATTCACATTCTGGAGATTATCAGAAACTATTTTCCCTGTTTCACACTGTCTTTTTGTACAAAATAGTCAGATTAGATATCTTTCTCATTCCCATCCTTCTGATTTTATGGGTTTCATAAATTCAACTTTGCAATCTGGGTTCTATAGTAAAACTTAAACTGCTTTGAATTCAGTCATCCACTGCATGGAATTTATTAATAGGTGGTGTAATAGGGTTAGACAGCATGGTACTGTCGCTGTTTAAGAAATATTTACAGATATGTTGGAACCGAAAGGATTTAATTTTTCCAAAACTATCATTGCTACTGGAAAGTTGTTCTTTCCTTTACTGACATCTTATGAAGAAAGACCTCAAAAGATTATCTCTGATGCATATGTGGGGTCTTTTGCCTTACTTTCTTGTGATGTATAACCTCTGAGGAGGGAATGTGGTACAGGGATGCATGCTCTGTTAATTTGAATTATGTAGTTGATGACAGCTTTTAGCTGCAAGTTTCCACACTATGTCTGTGTCCCTTCTCCACTGCCGGATCCTTCCATCCCCATTATGTGTGCATAAACACTGCTGTCTACACCACAGACACTAGTGTCTACATTCTCTATGAGGATGTGGGCAGAAAGGAAAAATGGTTATAAATATAACAAGAAATGTCAGTACAAGGCAAAATATATTTATTGTGTCCAAATGGGACTGATAAGGTTTCACAATTAAAAACTCATTTGTTTTTTACCAGCTCAGAGGCAAGTACCTGATAATCTATGGGTAGTAACATATAAAACACATATAAATCAGTCTACTTGTGTAGGGCTTTCAAAATTTTAGGACATCACTGTATCTTAGGACTTATGCATTCTGTATAACAAACCTGATCACCACAATTTTTAAACTCTTTTCTTTTTGTAGGTTGAATGTCTTTATTATTATTTTTTTATTGAAAAAAAATCCCTGCTTCCTCCCAGCCTCCCATTTCCCTCCCCCTCCTCCCGCCCCTCTCACCCTCCCCCCACTACTCTCACCCTCCCTCTCTAGTCTGAAGAGCAGTCAGGGTTCCCTGCCCTGTGGAAAGTCCAGGGTCTTCTCCCCTCCATCCAAGTCTAGGAAGGTGACTATCCAAATTGGCTAGGCTCCCACAAAGCCAGAACATGAAGTAGGAACAAAACCCCATGCCATTGTCCTTGGTTTCTCATCAGCCCTCATTGTCTGCCATGTTCAGAGAGTCCGGTTTTATCCCTTGCTTTTTCAGTCACAGTCCAGCTGGCCTTGATAAGAGACATGAACCTAGAGTGGCACCCAGGTGCCCAGGGCAATATCCCCAGTTAGTTCCTTGGGCACCTGAGGATAGGGAACCTAAAATGACCCTATCCTATAGCTATGCTGATGAATATCTTGCATATCACCATAGAAACTTCATCTAGCGATGGATAAAGATAGAGACAGAGACCCACACTGGAGCATCGGACTAAGCTCCCAAAGTCCCAATGAAGAGCAGAAAAGAGGGAGAACATGAGCATGGAAGTCAGGACCACGAGAGGTGCGCCCATCCACCGAGACAGTGGGGCTGATCAATTTTTAAACTCTTAAGGAGATGTGCTATTCTTTTTCTTGATGATGACAGCTTTGTTTTTCTGCCACCTTACATACTGGGAATATTCATTTTTGCTTTAAGTTTTATACACTGTGACATAATTTAACTGAACAATCCATGAATAGTAGAATCTGGGTACAAATGGAAAATTATTGACTCATTATGTATTTTCTTATCTTTGGATAATGAATAATTTCAAAATAATACTTATTACTGAAACTTTTTTTCTGTAACACAGAGATGTAAATTTGATATTTTTAAAAGGTACAAGAATTGAGTAAAGTAGGCCTGTTTAGAACAGCCCTCAAAAGCAACAGGGAGATGAGTTGGGTCTGGGTACTACTATTCAGTCACACAGGGGCATAAGAACAAGAAATCTTTCAGCATTTTGCATCTGAAATTGCATTGTTCTGTTCTTAGACCTTGTACAGATTCTCCCTCTTGATTATCACCTGCTGTAGGTAATAGTTATGTATTATGATGACTACCCCTATTTTCTGTTTCTCCTAATATATTACCAACATAGAATCCATTCCTTAGCTTAGCTTTATTTTTTGTTTCTATTGAAAGTTCTTTTAAATAATAAAATTGGTTCCTATACATTTTGCTTTCATTTGGTGTTATCATCTTACTACTTATATTCTGAAACATGCTAAAAATACATGACAATAGACTTTCAAAGTGTTTCACCACATTTATTTTCTCTGCAATCCTACCACAAATATTAATATTGGTTCAGAAATTTTAGGTATTGTTCTGCCAATCATCTAAATTTTTAAATGTATGTACTGTAATACTAAGCCTCCAGACTTTTAAATAATTCTATAACAAAAACAGAGTTATGTTAAAAATTTCAATGCACACACAGCAGATCTACCTGAAAACATATGTCATAGAAAAAAGAGTAAGTCAATGTATTAAGGATGGCCTGGTGATTGGAGAGAAACTCTAGTGATAGGAATGAAGTAAATTGGTTCAAAATTCCAATAATAACATACTGCCACTGTAGAGAACTTTCAACAAGTATGAATTGGCTCTGTGAAACCAAAATTATCAAATGCATAATTTGCCAAAGGCATGAAGACAAGTGTAGAATCAGGCTATTTCATGCAAATGTGCAATTATTCCAAATATTCATGTATCCTGAATATTTTTTAAAGGAAGACCTCAGATTATTGCTTTATAAACATGACACTTGTTTAGCCAATAAGGATGAGCAGTGCAGGGCCTGTAAGTAACATTTCCACTAGAGCACACTCATCTCTTCTCAAGGCAGGCAAGTACGTACACATAAATACATACAAATATACCTACATACATGCATAAAATATATATGCATATGTGCATACATAAAATATAAATAAATCCCTACATTCATACAAAGATACATAAATACATGTATATATATACAAATATAAATAAATGTTTTCATTCATAGAAGTATGCTTACATATGTAAAAACAATGATGTATGCATGCAAACATACAACCATACTTACTTTTAAAAATACATACTGCAGAAAAGCTTAATTTCAGAATGTAATATTCATGCTTGGATAATATGACAAAGCATTACATCTACTTTCAGCAATTGATAAAAAGAAGCAAAATCACCCTGCTCCTGGAGGAGACCAAGGTTTTCATGTAAATATTCAGGTTGTTAGTATAAACAGCCAGTTTGAGTACGACTTCCATTTACCAGAATATGATTTTTCGTTTTGATAATTGAAGCCAGAGCACTGGGCAAATTACATTTTACCTCACTTCCACTCTACATTAAACAGTTTCGGTTACATATACATTCATGTGAGGATAAGATTGAATCAGGTGCTCTGATGGAGAGTTCCAAGAGTACAGCAGGATTTGTCTCTATGACTAGGATTCAGATCCTTATTGGTTCTTATTTAGTGCTCAATTTGAGTGCCCACAACATTCAATCAGAGAAAGGAGTGCTTCTTACTAGTCAGGGTCTAGCTATCAACCAGTTCTCAGTTGGACCTGCGTATAACGAAAGCCCCATTGTACATTGATCCAGACAAGGCACCCTGCTTCTGACTTTTGCAGGAGGAGTCAGAACCTGGAGAATTCCACAAGAGCAGCAATGATTATATTCCCAGCATTAGCGCACCAAGCCACCCGCTCCTGCCTCCTGTGCAGCAAGTAGCTTCCTGTTTCTGCAGTTACACCTTCTCTTTAAGATGTGCAATCTCTTCCTCAGCTTTGAAGAGCTATATCTTTTGTAAGGAAGATAAACCTTTGCAGATGTTCATGTATTACAAAGACTAGAGAGATCCACTGTGGGATTGCTAGGGCATGGGTCAATGTTCAATGTCAACTCGTAGAGTCTATGAAAACATCACGAAAACATTTTGAAGATGTCATCCCACCTTTCCCCAGGCAAGGGAGACCAGAAATTATTGTACAGGACATATACTTTTTGGAATATATGAACTCTAGTACTTTGTTCTTGCTTCCTTGTCAGCCCATTCCTCTCCATATCATTAGCCATTCATGAGGTTTTTTGGCAATCAATTTCTTTCTGTTAGTGAAAGACTATTGTTACATTTTTGACATGAAAGTGATTAACACACCGGGTTTCTCTGTTAATGCTTCTGGTGCTTTTGTGTGTTTTGATCCTGTGCATGACCTGTGTCTGTTATCTCGGCCTCGGAGGACCAATGATGGATAGTAAAGTTGAGGCAAGAAGACACTGGTGCGATGGATTCATTCACATAGATTTTTTCTGTCTTCTTTTCAATATAGATCAGTGGGGTTTTTAATGACAAGTAACATTGCCACACGGTCCCACAAAGTCTCTAGTTGATTTTAAAAAGAGCCTGCCTGCCCATCGTTGTTTTATTTCTCTTTCAGTACATACAGAAAATACATTTTGAAGACAATTATGCACTGATCTATGGCTATATCATTAAGCCTCTCTTTCTTTTCATTTTTCTTTCTGAATGATAGTTTTGTTTAGGCCTATGACCATGGTTGTCTCAGATTCTTGGACACTTGTTCAGTATGCAATATTTCTTCCATCTACTGGAGTTAATCATATTATTCATATGTAGATGATTACTGCCATTAATTTAGACTTTATTGGCAACTAGGCTGAAAGTGGGGAAATGCAAAAAATAACCTCAGAGACAGAAAATGAGTAAAATATTTAGCTGTATATAAAGAATATCTGTGGTTCTCTACTTAATATCTCCTGTTATTCTTGCTTTATGATTTAGAATCTACACAGTGTTTGCATGGCTATATCAGCATGCTGCTTGATAGGAAATAAGAAAACACTATTGATGGTTATTGGAATTCATGTATTAATATCATGAAAACAATCATTACCATATTATCTCAGGCTATGAAGCACAGAAATAAAAACTCTGAGTTCTTACAAATTATGAGATTGCATACTTTGATTGGCTACTTCTGTACCATTGAGAAGCACTACATCATTCTGACATTGCGAATATACGATTGCATGCTGTCATTATTTTTTACTTCTGAGTAGTTGATGGAGGATGGTCATCTGTCTATGTGTTACTCTCATTAGTTAATAAAAAAACTGCCTTGGCTTTTTGATAGGGCAATATTGAGATAGGTGGAATAGACAGAACAGAATGCTGGGAGAAAGAAAGCATAGTTGGTCAGACGCCATGAAACCAGCCGCCAAGTCAGACATGCTGAATCTTTCCCGGTAAACTACCACATCGTGGTGGTACACAGGTTTTTAGAAATGGGTTAATCAAGAAGTGAGAGTTAGCCAATAAGAGGTGACAGATAATGGGCCAAGCAGTGGTTAAATGAATACAGTTTCTGTGTAATTATTTCGGGTAAAGCTAGCCATGCAGGAGCCGGGCAAGATGAAAAGCAGGCCTGCTCGCAGTTCCTTATACTACAAGTGGTACTTAATATGTAGATGTGCCATACTTTCTTTACCTATTCTTCAGTTGAGGGCCAACTTGGTTCTTTCCAGGTCCTGGCTATTACAAATAATGTGGCTATGAACATAGTTGAATACTCTTGTAGTACGATTGAGCATCTTTTGGATATATTCCCAAGAGTGGAATTGCTGAATCCTGAGGTAGGTTGATTCCCGGTTTTATGATTAATTGCCACACGGATTTCAAAAGTGGTTGCACAACTTTGTATACCCGCCAGCAATTGATGAATGTTCCCCTTGCTCCACAATCTCTCCAGCATAAGTTATTATTAGTGTTTTGATCTTAGCCATTCTCACAGGAGTAAGATGGTATCTCAAGGTTGTTTTAATTTGTATTTCCCTGATAGCTAAGGAAGAAGAACATGTTGTTTGCATTCAAATGGATAGAATTAGAAAACATCCTCCTGAATGAGGTAACCCAGACTCAAAAAAATGAATTTAGTATGTACTCACTCATAAGTGGATACTAGTCATGAAGAAAGGGCAATGAGTCTATAGCTCGGGAACCTAGAGAAAATAATTAATCAGGTGAATCCCCGCCCCCCAGAAAACATAAATAGACCCACCTGGAAATTGGAATCAGATGAAAATGTGAGAGAGGGGAGAAATGCGTAGAAAGGGGGTAGAAGATGAATAGAGGAATGGGATGGTTGTGATGTAGGAAGGACAGGTATGAGAGCAAGGAAAGAGATATCTTAATAAAGAGAGATATTATAGAGTTAGCAAGAAACCTGGTTCTAAAAAAATAGCCAAGAACCCCCAGGGATGAACCCAGCTGAGACCCATAGCAATAAAGGAGAGGGTGTCTGAAATGACTTTATCCTGTAGTCAAACTGATGATTATCTTAAATATCACCATAGAACCTTTGTCCAACAACAGATGGGGAACAGAGGCAATGACCCATATCGAAGCATTGGATCGAACTCACAATATCCAGTTGAAGAGTGGAGGTAGTGAGAGTATGGGCAAGGAATTTAAGATTATTAAAGGCCCATCCACTGAGAAAGTTTGGGTGAGCGAATGATAGCACACCAACTCCAACTAGACTGGTAGTGAAAGAGCATAAGAATAACCAAGCCCCTCTGAAGCAGTTTGAGGGTTGGTGCAGACTTACCAGAGACTGATAGTGACATTGGGATGTGTGTCTACTGCATATACTGGCTTAATGGGATCCTATTCTCTATGGAAGTAAACCTTGTTGTGGAAGATAACATGGCAAATTAGAAAATAGAGCAACAAGCAGTAATTGCCAGCCCAGATCCACAAAAGGAGGCTTCAATCTATCAAGTACATAGCCAGGTACTCAGCCCCAGAAGCAAATACAGGATGAATTCCTACTTGCCAGAAGTTGTTGTTTTTCAATTTATCAATTAGAGTCACAGTCCAGAGTAAATGACATTTTCTCCTCTCATTCACTTTTAATTTGACTTCTTCTTCTGCAGCACATGCTTAGGTGAGTGTAAAAAAATCAATAAGCATCTGGGACAGAAATCTCCAAGGTACCCCACGATTTCCCTTAATTGTTGAATTTGCTCTGTTCATTGGTCCTTATTTCCTGCTTTATTTAAATGCACACACTCCTTCAATCAGAGCCCAGGAGTGCTAATTAAAGCATCTGCAGTGTGGGTTCTTTCCAGTCGAGCTCTGGCTATTGTCCAGGACTCACAATAGGACCTGGTATAAGCAAAGCCTGGCTGTACAAATGCCCAGACTGGACAGACTGCTCCTCAGTTATGCAGGTGTCAGAGTGGTGGAAAGCAGCAAAGGAAGAGATTGTTTGATTCCCAGCATTATAGCTCCGAGCCACCTGATCCTGTTTCCTATGCAGCAAATAGGATCCTGGATTTGAAGGTACTGCTTCTTTTTCAAGATGTGAGTTTTTTTCTAAATTTCAATAGTCCCACATTAGTCTTAAACAGAATATTTTACGAGCATGATGTGGCTATGTAAAATCAAAATGGGTGTCAAATGCATCCATACATTGTGGAACCACAAATAATATTTTATGAACAAATATGCAATTTCTGAGAGTATACAAGTATTATGACTATTTCCTTTTAAAGTAATGCATCTGTTTATTGCTTAATCATCAGGACACTGTTGCATACAGTATGCAAACTGGGGACTTTCAGAGAATGGGAAAATATCATTTGCCTTTACAAACAATCATGTCATTACAGGCACTCTTATATATTGGATAACTGATAAAACGTAAGCATTTAAACATACGTGGGGACTCAGAAAAGGCATAACACAAATGACAGCACAAAGAAGCAATTGACAGCAATGATTCATAATCATCCACCTATAGTCAGAAATTTCAGCTTTCAAATACTTAGCCTGGATGGAGACAATGGTAGTCAGATAAATGATCAGACCATACTGGCCACAGGTGTTTCATATTGCTTTGTTGATTTTTGAGTCCAAACCCAGTGGAATCAGATTTTTTGCCTCATATCCAATTTCAATTTCTCAGCTTCAGCAGCAAAATAACTTCCGGTCAGGACCAGAATGAATCAACAGCTCTGATGGAGATCTTCATGATTACCACAGTATTTGCCTTATTTGCTGGAACAGAGATCACTCTCCTCATTGATCCTTAATTCATGCTCAATTTGAATGCCCAAACTCCTTCAATCAGAGCCCAGGAGCGCTAATAAAAGAGACAGAAAGGCTGATTCTTCCCAGTGGGGCTCTGGCTATAGTCCAGGCCTCAGTAGGACCTGGGTATAACCAGAGCCCCACTGATCAAGCACCCAGACTGGACAGAATGCTCCTCACATAAACAGGAGTCGTAGCAGGTGAAATGCAGCAAAGGCAGGGTTTGTCTGAACCCCAGCAGTATAGCTCCATAAAACCTGATCCCGAGTCCTATGCAGCAAGTAGGGTCCTACTTCTAAAGGTATTACTCTCTTATAAAATGTAATTGTTTTCTAAATTTCAATATTCTCACATTAGTATTAGACAGACTATTTTACTAGTATTGTATGACTAGGTAAAATTGAAATCAAGGCCAAATTCCTGCAGACATTTCTGGAACCACATGTAAAGTCATATGAACCAATGTGTAATTTCTGAAAGTATACAAGTATTGTGAATCCTTATTTCTAAAATGAATACCTCAAGTTATTGCTTAATCAGTGGACACTGCTGGATACAGTATACAATTGAAGATGTTGAGAAGGGATGAATGTAACCTTTTCAATTACTACAAAAACAACTCATTTCAGGTTCTCACATATATTGAATAATGGATGAAGTTTAAGCATTTAAATATTGTATTGTGGAATCTGACATGGCACATCAGAAAATGACATCAGAAAGAAGCAATTTTCAGTGAATTCATAATAACCCAAATTCTGGCAGAAATGGAAGCTTTTATGTAGATAGCCAGGATATAGGCCCTGGTAGAGGAATATAGGATCATCCCTTATTTTGGACATGTTTTTTTAAAAATAAGTCAATACCGATGGAAAATGACATGTTCCCCTCACATCCATATTCAGTTTGCCCCTTCAGCTACAGCACACCTTCGTATGGGAGACAGGAATGAATCAGCATCTGTGAATAATATCTCTATGTTACCAGAGAATTTGCATCCATTGCCAGAATTGAGATCACTCTCCTTATTGGTTCTTTTTTCCTGGTCAATTTGAATCCACACCCACCTTTAATCAGAGCCCAAGAGCAATAATAAAAGCATCAGCAGTGCGGGTTCTTGCCTGTCAGGCTCTGACTATAGTCTAAGTCACATTTGGACCTGGATATAACCAGAGCCTGACAGTACAATCAGCCAGACTAGGCAGACTGCTCCTCACTCGTTCAGCAGGCAGAGTCTGTAAAAATAAGCAAATGCAGGGATTTTATGATTCCCAGCATTGTAGCTCAGTGTCATCTGCTCCTGTATCAGCTGTAAGAATTATCAGGCTGGTTCTTAAGCTACTGCTCTTCTTTTAATATTTGAAACCGCTGTCTCAGTCTTGAGTGTCGTATCACCTGTAAGAAAGAAATTCAAATTCAGACATTAGTATCTGACATACCCTAGGAGAACTATGCTCTTTCTGTGCCCTGTGAGATATATTCTGTGAATTGCTCCAGACTGTCAGTGTTTATCAGCAACCCTTTGATTCCATGAAAATATCAAGCAGTAACTTTCACAGATGCTGCTGTTCCTATGTTCAAAATCATGGGTATACATAAAATACAGCAATTTCATTTGTTATGGTCCTGTTCCCACTTAGGGTCACAGGTTAAAATCTCCAATGTCAATTTTCATTTCTTGTGTACTTTGCCTATATGTGTCTATTACAAAAGTACAGCAGATATAATAGTTTGATGCCAAGGTATATATTCAGGTCTCAGACAACAAATGTTGAAAGTGGGGAATGCAAAGGACAGCATCAGAAAAAGTAACGTTGTAGAATGCTTGGTTATATAAAACCAACATCTCTGGGGTCTCTGTACAGCAATAACATCAGCATTTCTTTTGCATTTCTGATTATCCTATGGGCATGTCTGAGAGACATTTCTTAGTTGATAATTGATCTTTGAGGACCATTCAAATGTGGTAACTGAAAACTGGTAAGGGGGACTCTCTATCTCAGTTTTTCCTGTACTCTCTGGGGTGATCACAGTGTGATAAGCAGCATTGCTGTTGGTGTCCTTCAACCCTGGGCAGAAGATCTGCATGGATGTAGCTGAATCAGTGGTGGCATGTAAACTATTCTATATCAGTGAGTGGACTCCCTATTTTATACCTAAATAAATTCTTTAGAAACTTTTTCCAGACTCTTATGGTGTCACAATATACAGGAAAAAAAATCCCAGTGTGACTAGAGATGGTAGTCATGTATCCTAACCCTTATCAGAGTTTCTGTTGTTATTTAATGAGCTGATGGAGAAAATGAGTCAGATTTTCTAGGGGATGCTTGATGAGAGAGGCTAACTATTTTTCATGACATGGTCTGGACTCTGTTAACTCACAAATGGCTTGAATTATTTCAATTATTAAAGAGAGGGAAAGCATAGGGGAAATTCAGATAGAATAAGGATAGTGGTGATGGAAAAGGAAATCTAATGTAGGGAAGGAGTGGACTTTTCAAAATACAAAAGTTTATGCATATTAACTGAAACTAATAGAGAAAAATGAGACAACACAAATTTAGACACATTTGTAATTACTAATAAAAAGTAAGAGACATACACAGAGAATTTTTGAATCTGTACATATATTTTAAGCATATCTCTTCTAAAATAACTACCACTCTAAAATTATTTTTCATTACTATGACACTGTGTGACATTCTGTGGTAAATGGGTATGTCAGAAAAGATTTTCAGAACAACAATTCTCTCATATTTATTAATTTATTCATTTATTTATGTATTTATCTGTTTGTTATTTCTAAAAGTCTCATTTTACTTTTGAATTCTTAGTCCTTACCCTCCAGCCCTCTGATTCACCCTATCTGCTCCCTATCACATACTATGCAATAATCTTAGAAGGTGATGCCTCCCAAGGATTCCAACAAAATTTTCACATCACTTGAGGCAGGACCAGTACCTTCCCACTTTATCAAGTTTGAACAAGGTATTCCTCCGTATGGAACTGGCTCCAAACAGGCAGTTCATGCACTAAAGATAAACATTGCATCCTCTACTAGAGGTGCCACAAACTGCCCATGTCAGAAAACTGTCACCTACATTCAGAAAGACTACGTTAGTCTATTCTATTCAGGTTCCCCAATTTAGGTCTAGAGTCAGTGAGCTCACATTTACTCTGCTGTACCTAACCCCTCAAGGCCAGTCATAGAGATAGGAATGATATTATGAGCAAAGGAAACAAAGACATGATGGGGAAAACCTACAGACTTGCACAGAAACAGCAACATTTCCTTTTTAATTTCAAAAAAGATTTGAAAGGCAATCTAGTAAATTAAATACATTAAAAAGTTATAAAATTCAAGCATATAGTTATTCATTTTAGGTAAACTGACACAGGAAATTATGATTCTTCAACAAGTTGTACTTGTCTGCCGAGAGTCATAATCAGAAAATGTTGACAGAAATCGAGGGTTTTTGCTAGATAATGAGCATCAAGACACGTGAATAGTTATTGACACTACTGGCTGAATTTGACTATTGTTCTTTTTTTAATATGTACTTATTTATTTTATATGATGACTGTAACCTTCCTTCCATCCTCTCCTCCGAGGACCTCATCCCACCTCCTTTCCATTCCCCATCCACGACTCCTTTGTATTTGCTCAGAAAGGAACAAGCCTTCCAGGGGCATCAGCAAACATAGCAGGGCTGCAAAGGGTCTGTCTCAAGTGCCGCTTTCCTTAAAACTCATTGGAGTTTTCCTTACATTAGTGTTCTTCCTGATCCCATTGTTAATTGTAGCTAGAGCACAGGATATATGTTTATCTTTCCCTTTCCCTGTTCCTGTTGTATAAGACAGTGAGCAGGGGAGGGGGAGAAGAGATGATTCAGTAGCTGTGGTGGAAATCACCTAGGTTACTGCAGGCTTTTTTTTTCTGCTTTCTATGCTGACGTTTGAGGTCTCTCCTCTGATTGGTTCTAAATTAATTAATTCTCACTTAGAAGGCACATACTCCTCCAATCAGAGGCAAACACAGCGAATAAAAATTTCCTCAGCTGGGCATTTTAGCAGTCAGGCTCCTGGCTAGAGTCCAGCTATCAGCTAGTAGCTGATCTAGCCATAGCCTGACAGTAAACTGCTCCAGAGAAGGAAGCCTGCTGCTGACACCCGCGGGAGGCAGAGCCAGTGGAGACTTAGCACAGACAGGAAAATGCTTAGATACCTGCTACTTATGCTCTGAGGAAACTGATCCTGTTTACTCTGCTCAGAATATATTCCTGCCTCTTAAACCATTTCTCCTCTAAGGTTTATTTTCCCTGTCTCAGTCTCAGAGTCCTGCATCATCTGCTAGAAGGACAATATACTGCTGGAACAATTTTCAAACAGTGACCAATGTGGGCTGTTGTTTTACTCCGTGAAAAACTGCCCTGCAGTGAGAGTATTCATATGGCCGCTGGAGATTCTCAGACACTATTTTCCCTGTTTCCCACTGTCTTTTAGTATAAAATTATCACATTAGATATCTTACCTATTCCTATCCTGCTGCCTTCAGGGGTTTCATAAAAAAAAGCAAAATAGAGCAAATAAAAAAATCAAACATGGATTTTCTCCACATTTCTACTCAACATTTGTTATAAGGCTAATACCAGCTGTATTAGATGATGTAATAACATAAGGGATTTCGTATTTTCTATGGACATTTGATAAATAATAAGGACAATATAATACATTGAGGAGAAAATGGCATAACTTGGTGGATTAAAAGATCCTAAGGAATTCAAAGAACTCATTTTAAAATATAAAGAATTCTTACTTCTCCAACTAATATTATCAAATTAAGTCAGTTGAATTTCTAAACAAATGATATTGTAACACTATTTCATAAAAGAAATATATTAAAGGATTGTATATCACACTTAGTTATTTTCCTGCGGTCACAGCTCACTAGAGCATGGAGCAGAAGAATCACACGAATTTAAAGGTAGAATAATCTCCTGGGCAACATAGAGAAATCACTAGTGAGAATTGATTGATTCTTGATATAAACAATACTTAATGCATTTAATAGTGCATAATACACTGGTAAAAAGACATTCCTCAAATGAGCTTGAACAAGCTTTTAGCTGTTTTATTACCATGTGCATTTCTCTGCAGAGACATTAAGAAAGAGCTTTTATGTAGTTGTAAGACAGGTATTAAAACGTTACGTAAAGTCCTTGAGGAATTTCATTTCTAAGTTATCGAAGTATCACTGTAATTTATTATATGGTTGATGTATTTGGAAAGACTAAGAGAAAGATCTTAAGAAAATATGTATTGCAATATCTAAGCATATTTACATTGTGACTACGTTCTACCTAATTCATTAGCTCTTTTTAAAAAGTATAGTGACATAAGTAGAAAAAACACATTTCTTTAAAATTTTAATAGAAGTAATCTGTCAAATTTTATGTGTATAACCAGGAAGGATATAGATATATGAATTTTGTATAAAAATAAAATATTTCAAAATATATTTCATTTAAGTCAAAAAATGATTTGATCCCCATCTAGTGGATGGTGAATTATAGCAAATATCAGACAATCACTATAACTCTGTTAATGATATGATGATTTCTTGCTGTTTTTATGTTGACTGAGCATCCTCTTAATAATGACTTTATAGTTATAAAGAAAGGAATGAACATCCAACCTGAGCAGCCTCTAAGTCACTGATTCCTGCATCCTTCTTGAAGGTGCACACAAAGCAATTTAGGTTACTCCACCGTGACATTTTTACTAGCTTTCTAGGGAAAGATGAAATAGAACATCAAGTTATTATTTTAATCACACCTCTTCCAAATGAAATGTACATTTTGCATTATCATGCAGTTACACTTTGACTTATGGGAACCTTCTAAATTCATTTAAATCCATTTTCCAAAGAAAGACACAGCAATCTCAGCAAAGTCTTTGGCACACGACTCCTGCACACATATTTTTCTTTCATTATGTGATGTATATTTTCTGTTGCTTTGATGAAGCACTGCCCTACAACTATTTGTAGCAGGAGAATCAATTACATTGAATTCTTTTGACAATATTGAGTCCACTATTATGAAAATTCACTTTTAGTGCATAATGCGTGTATCTGGAGGAAGGGACAAAAACAGAGAGCATGGTAATACTTCCACCCTACACTTTGAATTCATATGCGTCTCCTAACCATCTCTACAAATCATTCACTTATCACATTGGAATGGCCCTCAAACATCAATTATCAACCAAGAAAAGTTTCTCAGTATGCAGATAGGATAATCATAAAGGCAAAAGGAATGCTGATGATATTGCTGTACAGAGTGCCAGAGATGTTTGTTTTATATTACTGAGCATTCTGCAACGTTTCTCTTTTTCTGATGTTGTCTTTGCATTCCCCGTTTCAACATTTGTTGTCTTAGACCTGGATCAATACCTTGGCGTCAAACCAATATATCTCCTGTGCTTTTGTAATAGATACACATAGGCAAATTACACAAGAAATGAAATTTGACATTTTAGATTTAAACCTGTTACCCTAAGTTGCAACAGGACCATAACAAAAAAAATTTCCTATAATGTATTTCTATGTATACCCATGACTTCGGTGATAGTAACAGCAGCATCAGCCAAGTTTACTGCTTGATATTTTCATAAAATCTAAAGCTTACTGAAGAACACTGACAATTAGGAGCAATTCACACCATATATCTCACAGGGGGCAGAAAGGAGTCTAGCTCTCCTAGTGTATGTCAGACACTAACCTCTGAATTCAAATTTTTTTCTTACAGGTGATGCAACACTTCAAGACTGAGACAGGGGTTTCAAATCTTAATAGAGGAACAGTAGCTTAAGAAGCAGCTTGCTAATTCTTACAGCTGAGACAGGAGCAGAAGACCCTTAGCTATAATGCTGGGAATCATAAAATCCCTGCATTTGCTAATTTTCACAGACTCTGCCTGCTGAGAATGTGAGGAGCAGTCTGTCTAATCTGGCTGATTGTACAGTCAGGCTCTGGTTATATCCAGGTCCAACTGAGACCAGAGCCTGACAGGCAAAAAACCACACTGCTGATACTTTTATTAGTGCTCCTGGGCTCTGATTGAAGGAGAGTATGCATTCAAAATTGATCATGAAAAAGGAACCAATAAGGAGAGTGATCTCTATTCCAGCAATGGACACAAATTCTGTGGTAACCTAGAGATCTCATTGACAAATGCTGATTCATTCCTGTCTTCCACATGAATGTGTTTTGCAGCAGAAGGGGCAAAATTGAATATCAATGTGAGGGAAAATGTAATTTTCCCTGGGTCTGACTTCAATTATCAAAAGGAAAACTTTCACAAGTAGGGGAAGATCCTATATCCATTTTCCAGAGCCTACATCCTGGCTATCTACACGAAAGGGTCCATTTCTTCCAGAAGATGACTTATTATGAATATTTACTGCAAATTGTTTTTTTCTGTCATTTTCTGATGTGCCATGTCAGATTCCACACATACAATGTTTAAATGCTTAAACTTCATCAATTATCCAATATATGTGAGAACCTGAAATGACTTGTATGTGTTGTAAGTGAAAAGGTTATATTCATCCTTTCTCTAAACATCTCCAATTTGTATAGTGTATCCAACAGTGTCCACTGATTAAGCAATAACTTGAGACATTCATTTCAGAAAGAAAGATACTTAATACTTGTATACATTCAGAAATTACACATTAGAACTTATGATTTAATGTTTTGTTACACAAATGTCTTCAGGCATTTGCATTATTTTTAAATTACCTAGCCCCACCAAACTAGCAAAATATTCTGTTTAATGTTAATGTTAGAATATTGAAATTTAGAAAAAAAATCACATCTACAAAGCAAAGCTGTACCTTCAGAAGCAGGATCCTACTTGCTGCATAGGAATCAGGATCAGGTGATATGGAGCTATAATGCTGGGAATCAGGCAATCCCTGCCTTTGCTGCATTTCACCTGCTACGACTCCTGAATATGTGAGCAGCATTCTGCCCAGTCTGGGTGCTTGATCAGTGGGGCTCTGGTTATACCCAAGTCCTACTAGCCAGAGCCCCACTGGAAAGAACCCGCACTGCTGATGCTTTTATTAGCACTCCTGGGCTCTGATGGAAGAACTGTGTGCATTCAAAATGATCAGGAAATAAGGACCAATGTAAGGAGCAACTCAATTTCAGCAATTAAGAGAAATCTTGAGGTAACCTTGGAGATCTCTGTCTTAGATGCTTATTGATTTTTTTTTTGTTTTTACTCTCAGCTAAGTGTGTGCTGCAGCAGAAGAAGTGAAATTGAAAATGAATGAGAGGAGAAATTGCCACTTACCCTGGGCTGTGACTCTAATTGATAAATTGAAAAAGAAGAACTTCTGACAAATAGCACTTCATCCTGTATTTGGCTGCTGGGGCACAGTACCTGGCCACCTACCTGACAGACTGGAGCCTTCTTTTATGTTTCCTGACTGACAATTACACTTGTTGGTCTAATTTTCTGATTTGCCAAGTAAACCTCTCCAATGAGTAAATGCTTGACTGTTAGCTCTCTTCATATACATTTAAATTCTTTCTCTGTCTAGACAACTATACACATTTTTATAGATATGTATATATATTTATATATGTATAAACATTTGTACCTCACAGACATAAGTATGATTGTGTGTCCTGAATGAGATGCTTGTATTGTGAGTGGAAACAAAGAACTGTCGAGCCCTGCTCTGAACATTTTTCAATTGTCAAACTGTATGCAACAATGTCATGAAAATTAAAAAATAATATGAGGTATTAATTTAGAAAGAAATATTCATATTGCATGCATAAACTCAACAACTGTTTATTTGCTTTTAAGGTTTCTTTGTGGCTACACACATGTCTGTATGCATTTGGCATTAATTGTGGTTTCAAAGAGCCAGTTTATACTCATAACATATTATTTCAGTAGTAATATGTGAAAAGGACATTATTAAACAATTCACTACCTTTTATTCACAGGAATTACAATAATTTCTCTAAAATCAATACTCTCTCCTTAGTACATACGCTTACTTTGTATTTTGTGACATCTGTGTTCGGGTAAATAGTTTGTGTGCATGGTTATGGAATCTGTTACTAGCACACTGTCAGGGCCTGAGGGGCTGTGAGGAAATCTGTCTTTCCCCTTGCATCATCTGATTAAATAACATAAATTACCCTCATAATGTATACGTTATAAGACTCTTACAGAGGATATAGGAATGTTCCATTGTTTTCATACTGATCAAATTATGCATGCAAAATTTGTTGGTGATAGTTTGTTGGTGTTAAGTGTGAAAGTTTCCTGAAATATGCATCACAAGCTAGTTGCATGCAATGGTATATTAGCAATGTCAGAATGACATAATGTTTCTAAGGGTATGGAAATAGCCAATCAAAATAGGCAATCTCATAATTACTAAGAACTCAGAGTTCTTATTTCTATACTCCTTAGCCTGAGATAAAATTGTAATGATTGTTTATTGATTTTTTTATTACATGAATTCCAATAACAGTCAACAGTGGTTTTTATTTCCTACCATGCACGTTGCTGATATAGCCATGCAAGACACTGTGCCAACTCTAAGTTACCAAGCAAAAAATAACAGGAGATATTAAGCAGAGAACCACAGATATTCCTTTTATGCAGCTAAATATTTTCCTACGTTTCTATTTCTGAGGTTATTTTTTGCATTTTTCCACTTTCAGCCATGCTGACCGTATAGCCTAAATTAATGGGAGTAATCTCCTGCATTTGAATAATATGATCAATTCCATTAGATGGAAGAAATACCACACACACAGTACAAGTGTCCAAGAATTAGAGACTACAATGGTCAAAGGCCTAAACAAAAAACAAAAACTATGTCTATCATTCTGATAGAGGAAAACAGAGGCTGAATAATAAAATGTCCTGCGGAGATGGGGAGAGAACACAAAACACAAACAAAGAAGATCTGTGCAGAGGAGGCCGTGGGAATGGTGCTTTTAGCTTTTATAGGTTTCCTAGCACATGCGCATGAGGGGAAAGATGTTGATGATGGGTGATGCTACGCCCTGCGCCTGCGCACAGGGGCTTCTACGTCAGACGCTGGTGAGGCAGATGGCGGGCGACTCAGGCATGAAGACATGCCCACTTCACACGCTGATGATGGGCGATGCTTCGCCCTGTGCCTGCTTATGGGGGCCTCTACGTCAGATGCTGGTGACGCAGATGGCGGGCGACCCACGCATGTGGACAGGGGGTACAGGCTCCGGCTTCAGAACCTGGAAGTGCAGCCTTACATATTGCTAAAGGAATTACATTTCACTCTTCTGTTTATTATAAAAGTTTCAGGGGGGGGGGAGGATTAAGGTTCTTAATGCGTAGGGAATGGGGGTGCAGTCAGGTCCCCCATAATTGCTTCCTGCTGACTTTGTGGGCATCGAGTGGTTTGGGGTGTCCGATGCATCCTGTCTGGTCACATTCCGTCCACTGGCATCCTGGAGTGGTTGATTAAGACTGCATTTCTTCGGGCTTTGAGGAACTGGAGTCATCTGATGGCTTGGACCTCGTAAGATGTTGGAAAGGCAAAAATTATGTTTAGGAGAAGAAAAATTAGATTAATAAAGGGGAGGTTTAAGATGAGGGGGGCTTAAGGGTTTCCGAGACCAGGAATTACAGAGAAAGAATTAAATGATGGATGGTGGGTTTAGGGATCCCCAAGACCAGAAATAAAAGAGAAAGAATTAAATGATGGATGGGGGTTTAGGGATTCCCAAGACGAGGAATGATAAAAAATTAAATGATACTTAGTCTGCCTGACTCTGGTCCATTCAGGTGGTTCAAACTGGCTCCCTGGAGCTTAAAAAATGTCTTAAAAAATAAATTCTAGATATATTAACCGTCCATGATTACTATGATGGAGTGTATTATGGCATTACCTCAATGTCCAGGAGACACTGCTGCAGTCAAGGATGAACCTGTTATGTTAAGGAACCTGTTAAGGTTTTGCTTACCACCTGGGCCTTTGACAATCCTTGTACCTTTGACTCTATGTCTGATGATGATTCCTGTAACAACAGCTGAGTGGTTATTTGGAAATTTAAGCATGACATTGGAGGTATATGGAGAAATTGTATATAGGAAAAGGAGGAGAAGGGCGAGTGTATTGGCACAAGGGAGTTAATTTAATAAGGATGGGACCCTTATTTTGCTTGAACTGGAGTAAGGGAGGCTGAACTTGGTGTCCTCTGGAACCTGAGGGAACAGGGTTCTGTCTGAGTTACTGTGTATGAGTGGTCATCTTGAGCTGGAGGAGTAAACAATTTAAAATGTGACAGGTGAATTCAATGAGGAATTCTCTCGAGCTTGGCAACTGTGGGAGTCAAAAGAATTACTCTGAGGGGACCCTGCCATTTAATGGAAAAGGGCGAGGGACTTTAAACTGGGGGAGAAAATAGTACCTGATCTCCTATTTTAATCAGTGGTGGACATAGGTTAGCACATGGTTGAGGTTATGAGTGGTCGGTAAAATACCACAGTAGAGAGCGTAGGTGATATAGTAGGGGAGTAAGCAGGTGATCAGGAAGGGGAGAGGTTTTAGGTGAGAGGCTGGGGGTAAAACTGGCCACCCATACATGAGTTAGAAGGATGAGATGAAAATGGGGCTTTGGGGAGAGCCCTAAGCCTAAGGAGGACCAGAGGCAAGAGTTTTACCCAGTTAAAGTGAAGTTCCTGTGACATTTTAACCGTTCTACCTTCCCTGAAGACTGAGGGTGGTATGGGATATCGAAATGCCAGGGAATGTTAAGAGTCTTAGACAAGTTTTAGGAAATCTGGGAAGTGAACTCAGGGCCATTATCTGACTGAAGAGAGGTTGGGATTCCAAACTGGGGAATGATTTCTCAGAGAAGAACATCAGAGACTGTCTGGGCTCTCTTATTAGTGGTGGGAAATGCTTCAACCCACGCAGACATTGTATCCACCAAGGCCAGGAGAGATTTAACTCTTTTGACTGTGGGCATATGAGTAAAATCCAGCTGCCAGTCAGTTTCTGGAAGGGAGCCCCTGGCCTGGTGGGTAGGAAAAGTGAAGCTACGGTATTTGGTCTTGGGATCTGACTTTTGGCAGATCTGACAGGAGGCAGTGATAGCCTTTAGGAACTTTATATCCTCAAGGATGGGTTGGAGATGAGCCTTAACAAAATGAAGTAGAGCTTTGTTATTAGGATGAAAGAGCTAATGTAAGTAGGACAGGATCTGTTGGGTGTCAGGAGGTGTCTGTGAGAATTTGGGCTGTACTGTAAGGACTCCCTAAGGTGACTGAGGTAAACCTGGGCTTTGGAATGCTGCTGTCTGAGCTGCTCGGTCAGCCCAATTATTTCCCTTGGAAATAATAGAACTGTCGGTCTGATGACACTGAATAAGTCCTATAGCTTTTGGGGAGATGGGAGGCTTTTAACAGGTCCATAATGTAACCTGAGTTAGTTATGGATCCTCCTTTCGTCCTAAGAATCCCTCACTGCTTACTGATAGCTGTGTGGGACAGGAGGATATGAAAGGCATATTTGGAGTCTGTGTAAACATTTAAAGATTGTCCCTTCACTAACTGAAAGGCACGGGTGAGAACTATCAACTCAGCCTATTGATTAGTGCTGTGGGCAGGGAGTGCCTGTGCCTCCACTAACTCAGTATCTGATACTATGGCATAGCCTGCTCTACTGGTCTCTTCATATAAAAAGGAGCTGCTATCTATATACCAGATATAAGTGGCCTGGGACAGTTTACCCTCCTGTATATGTGAGGGGTGGGGTAGTAGGTCCTCTAGGACCTCAATGCAGGAGTAAGATGGGGAATCATTAACATTAGGTTGAGGTAGGAGATTTGAGATATTAAGAGGTGGGAAGCATAGAAAAGTGAGTGTGGCAACTTCTATCAGTGCCACTTGGAGGGAAAGAACTTGTGAAGAGGGTAGGGTTTGTAAGCCTCTGTAAGTTAAGAGGTGGGACAGATTGTGGTGGGAGAAGACAGTGGTGGGTGACTAAAAGGTTAGTTTCTTTGACACATGAAGAAGAAGCTCACCAGCTGCCAAGGCATGTACGCAGGGTGCCCAGCCCTGAGTGGTGAGGTCCATCTTCTTTGAAAGGTATGCTACAGGTGCAAAAGAAGGTCCTAGGTGATGTCCTAAGACCCCAAGGGCATATCCCTCCTGCTCTGCTACATAAAGAGAAAAAAAGGTGAGTTAAATCCGGAGGATGAAGAGCTGGAGCCTGGTAAGGGTTTGTTGGAGTCTCTGGAAAGGTTTGGTAACAGGATGGAGAAAAGGCTCATGCAGAGAGCCGAGAGCTGCTTCATAAAGGAGGCAGGCGAGGAGAGAAAAGGAGGGGATCCAGGAATGCAGGAAACCAGCCATCCCCAGGAACAATAAAACCTCTTCTTTGGTGGAAGGAACTGCAAGAGATTGAATTAGTTATTTTTCTGTCTAGAGTGATAGCCTTTTGGGTTGGGGTTATAGTTAATCCCAAATAAATGACCTGAGTGGTAGACAGTTGAACCTTAGAAGGTGAGACTCTATAGCCCCTTTTAGATAGGAAATTTAAAAAGGTGGAGGTATCTTGAGTTCTCAGTAGTCCTCAATGTCCGCTATGCTCAGCGAGTCCGGTTTTATCCCAGGCTTTTTCAGACCCAGGCCAGCTGGCCTTGGTGAGTTCCCAATAGAACATCCCCATTGTCTCAGTGTGTGGGTGCACCCCTCGCGGTCCTGAATTCCTTGCTCGTGCTCTCTCTCCTTCTGCTCCTGATTTGGACCTTGAGATGGGTTTTTGATCCTACTGCATGTACTGGCTTGGTGGGAGCCTAGGCAGTATGGATGCTCACCTTACTAGAACTGGTTGGAGGTGGGTGGTCCTTGGACTTCCCACAGGGCAGGGAACCCTGATTGCTCTTTGGGCTGACGAGGGAGGGAGACTTGATTGGGGAGGGGGAGGAAAATGGGAGGCGGTGGCGGGGAAGAGACAGAAATCTTTAATAAACAAAGAAATTAAAATAAAAATAAAAAATAAAATACCATAAAAAAAGGTGGAGGTATCAATCTTGCTGATCTCCAATGATGGGCTGCAAAGTAAAATATTGTCCACATATTGTATGAGCTTGGATTTAGAGAGAGACAGTGAGAGCAGGTCAGAGGCCAAAGCCTGGCCAAACAGGTGTTGGCTGTCCCACAATCCCTGGGGAAGGACAGTCCTGGTGAGCTGTGGGGAAAAATTGGTGTCAGGATCAGTCTAGGTGAAAGCAAAGATGTTTTGAGATTGGGGGCTGAGAGGAATAGAGAAAAAGGCATCCTTGAGGTCTAGAACTAAGAAGTGGGAGGTTTCTGGAGGAATATTAGATAGAAGGGTAAAAGGATTAGGGAAGACGGGATGAAGAGAAACAACAACAGAGTTAATGAACCAGAGGTCTTGAACCAGACAATAAGTTCCATTAGAATTTTTAACAGCAAGTATAGGGGTATTAAAAGGAGAAGAGGTGGGGCGAAGCAGCTTTTTCCTAAAAAAGTCAGAAATAATAGGTGTAAGTCCCTTAAGGCTCTAGAAAGAGAGAATGTACAGAGCTTGGGTAATATATTTGGTAGGATCCTGTAATTGAATAACAACAGGGGAATGGTGTTTAGCGACAGAGGGGTTTTGGGTGTCCCAGACCTGGGGTCCACCTGGGAGGCTCATAGAGGAAAAGACCATTAGTGTCAGAAGGTTGGGGAGCTAGGAGAAGGAGGAGTGGCGCTACCGGTGAGTCTGGAGTAAGGTGAATGGGAGGAGGCTCCTACCTTTGTTAAAAAATCCCTTCCCATGAGAAGTACTGGACAAGTAGGCATAACTAAAAATGAATGAGTGAGATAAATGCCTCTAAACACACAATTGAGTGGTGGAGTCTGTTGAGGTAAATAAGGCTGCCCCCTACCCCAACAATAGGGGAGCTAGAAGGAGAGGTAGGCCCCCAAAATTCCCTCAGAACCAAGTATGTTGCTCCGGTATCCAAGAGGAAGGAAATGAGCCATCCAGATATCATAATAAATACCTGTGGCTCCTGATTACAGATGGCAGAGATCATCGGGTTAATGGAGCCCTGGGAACCTTCAGTCATCCAGGACCAAGCTCAATCTGAGTCATGGCACCAATAAAATGTCCTGCGGAGATGGGGAGAGAGCACAAGACACAAACAAACCCATGTGTATAAGTTTATTAAGAAGATCTGTGCAGACGAGCTTGGGGAGTGGTGAACAGAAGGGGTGGAAGAGGCCATGGGAATGGCGCCTTTAGCTTTTAAAGTTTTCCCAGCATATGCACATGAGGAAAAAGACATATCTACATCAGATGCTAATGACAGGCAATGCTATGCCCTGTGCCTGCACATGGGGGCTTCTATGTCAGATGCTGGTGACACAGATGGCCGGCGACTTGCAGATGTGCACCTGGGATACATGGGCTGGCCATAAACCCGGAAGTGATGTCTTCCAGGTGGCTAAGGGATTACAAATGATATACCCATCGGTCAGTACATAATTGTCTCTAACATGAAATTCTTTATATATTGAATGGTAAATAAAACAATGATGGGCAGTGTGGATTCTTTTTAAAATAGATGAGACACTTAGTGGGACTGTGTTACAATGGTAGTTGTCTTCAAATATCTTACTGATCTATATTTGAAATGAGGAGAGAAAAATTCTATCACATTCACAGGAGGTAGATGAATCATCACACCAGTGTCTTCCTGCCTCAACTTACTCTCTATCATTGGTACTCCAAGGCTGATGTACCAGACACAAGTCATGCACAGGATAAACATGTACAAAAGCACCAGAAGCATTAACAGAGAAATCTGGTGTGTTAATTACTTTCATGGCAAGTATGTAACACTAGTCTATCACTAACAGTAAGAAATAGAGTTCTAATAAAGCTCATGACTGGCCAGATGGTATAGAGAAGAATGGGCTGTCGAGAAAGATAAAAAAAATGTAGTAGAGTTACTATATTACAACCTGAACATGAAATGCAAACAAGATTGCAGAGTTGAACCTGTGTCCCTAATAACAGAAGGTTTGTAACAAGTACATGTCCTGTACAATAATTTCTGGATCACCATTGCATGGGGAAAGGTGGATGGCATCTGGAAAAATGTTCCCTTGATATTTTCATAGACTCTAGTGGTTGACAATAAACATTGACCATGCCATAGAACTCCTACAGTGGATATTCTTAGTGTATGTAGAAACAAACATCTGCAAAATATATTTCTTACGAAAGACACAGCTCTTCAATGCTGAGACAGGGATAGAACAACTTAAAGAGAAAGTGTAACTTCAGAAACAGGAAGCTACTTGCTGCACAGCAGGCAGGAGCAGGTGCTCTAATCCTGGGAATCTAATAATTGCTGCCTTTGTGAAATTCTCTGGCTTCTGACTCAGGCATAGGTCAAAAGCAGAGTGCTTTATCTGGGTCAAAGATTGTGGGACTTTGCTTATACCCAGGTCCAACTGAGACCTGGACAATTACCAAAGCCTGGCTAGTAAGAACCCACACTGCTGACACTTTTTAGCACTGATTAAGGGAGGGTGGGCACTCAAATTGAGCACAAAATAAGAACCAATAAGGATGTCATTCCTAGTCATGGAGACAAATTTTGCTGTGTTCTTAGAGCTATCCATGAGAGCAGCTGATTCATTCTTGCCTCCAAAGGAATGTATTTTGTAGCTGAAGTTGTGAAACTTAAATTAAAAGTTTGAGAAAATATAATTTTCCAAGGGCTTTGGCTTCAATTATCAAAATGAAAAACCATCATCTGGCAAATGGGGGTAGTCCTCTAACCAGCTGTCTGGTCTAACAACCTGAAAATCTACATGAAATATTTATATTTGTGTGTATGTATGTATGCATGCATGCTATCTCGAGAAGAAGTGTGTGTGCTCTAGTGGAAATGTTTCTTACTCGCCCTGCACTGCTCATCCCTATGTACCATCTGAGTATTATGGTTTTTAAGTAATAATCTGATGTCTTCCTTTTAGGAAGAAATATTCATGATACACACATATTCTGAATAATTGCACACTTCTTTGAAAAAGTATGTTTCTACACTTGTCAGCATGCAGTTGACAAATTATGCATTTGATAATTTTGGTGTCATAGAGCTAATTAATACTTGTAAAATGTTCTGTGAAGTGGTAATATGTTCATATTGAAAATTTGAACCAATTCACTACATTCTTATCATGGAAATTTCTCTCCAATCACCAGTCCATCCTTAATATATTTACTTACTCTCTTTTCTGGGACGTAGGTTTTCATGTAAATCAGCTGTATGTGCCTGTATATGGGGCCTCATACTATCACATTGGCATTCTCTCAGGTCTAGCATAGCTTAGAAAATTTGCCTTTCCACATTTATCAGCTGTTTAAACAACCTAAGTAACACTAATAATGTTTTGGATTCAGTATTCTTTTACAAATTAATTAGAATATGCCAGAAGTTTTATAGTGAAATGGTTATGTATAAAAAAGGCTTTCTTTCTTGATTAAGAGAAATGTATAATTCAAAGGAGGGCAAATTTTACCCATTATAGTAACCAAGCATGGATTTCTCATAGTTCCTATTATGGAATCAACCTGGAATAGATTTCCTTGGCTTATATACTCACAGATTCTCCAGTGGCTACATCAGTCAGTGTTGATTTGCATAGACAACTTGTAGGATAGGCAATATGGATACTCAAGGGATCTTATGATGCTTCCTGACATTGGTGAATGGATGGAAACTATCCACAAGACCAAGGACTCTACCTATTTTCCAGATAGGTTTCATGATTGCCCCAAGATTACAGTCATTTACCTTGGAAGAGAAAACTAAATAACACCATCATGCATCTCTTAAGCACATCCAATCTCTCAACTTCCATCTTTGGCCTTAAAGTAAGCTCTGTTCTTTACAGAGAGCCTTTGAGCTCTTGAAGGTACATCATAATCATTTCAAATTCTTCAGCTATATCGGGTTATTGCAAGGCAAATAATTTTTAAAATGCTCCTGTCTGTGTTGTAGTAGTATTTAAAATTCTGGAGGCATAGGATTACAGTAGATATATTTAAAATTTAGATGATTGGCAGAACAGTAGTTAAAATTCCTTAGACAACATTGGTAGTTGTGGTAGGATTTTGGAGAAAAAAAGTGGTGAAATATTTTGATAGTGTATTGTTATGTGTTAAAGAACATGTTTAAGAACCTTCATTATTACTTTGATACTAACATCAAATGGAAGAACAATGTACAGGAATTACTTCTATTATTTATTTTACCTTCTTATCATTTTTTGATATGTTAGAATGTATGTGAAGAATTAAATTGATTAGGAATGGAACCTTGAGTCATTCTATTTCTATCCCCTAGAGCTTGTTAGTAAAACTTTCCTTCATGATCTTATACTGATAAAATTTATAGATCATGCTCCCTCTGCATTCCTGTTATGCACATACCACTTGTGCCCTTGGCAATATCTTCTTCAGGTACCTGCAGTGAGGTTCATAAAGAGTGGCTACTCAAAGGTGATAAGTCATTGATATCCTAGGTCAGGGTGGCCTTACAAATGCCTACACTTTGTATCAAGAATCTCTCTATCTCCATAGTTGATGAAACTCCTGTTACCTTCAGTAATGATTTCATGTAATCTCTCACTAAAAGTGCATTAAAGCCTCTCCTCTTTGATGATCTCACCTGTTTTCTCTGCATGTTTCTCTTGTTCAAAACTTTCTCTCATGATTAAGTAATATAATTTGATAATGAATATGGATATTATTTTTGCAGTTCTTGCTGAAAAATTGGTAGCACAGTGAGCAAACAGCATTGGATAAATTACCACATTATTAATAAACATGCCTTCCACTACAGTTATTTATCATAGATGTCTTCTACAAACTTCTTGCCAGGGTTTTCAGCTTCATCATAAGGCTTGAGCACAGATTCTATTTCTTCCAGAGGAAATCAGACTCGGCAACTATTGTGTCATCTTGGCCTTTTAGCACCTGATGTACACTTCTTTCTCTTGTGGTGCATTCTCTAATCTCCAATGAAATATTTTTATAGCACCATTTGGAGGACAACTTATAAATTAGAGTTTCATATTATTATGAGGAGAAGTTTGATACTCAGGCAAGAGTATTGTGACTGTGCTTGCTCTTCTATGTGGGGATGGACAGACTCTTCAAGAATAGCTGAGAGGAGCTTTTATTAGTTGGCCCAGATAAACACTCTATGATGTGAGTTGTATGGTTGAGATGATTGTCCTGTGTAAATCACCTGCTCATATCTGTGGGGAACAATTCAAATTATCAGGCAAACTGCAAGCAAAGATTTCCCCTGCCACACAAGTTTGCATTTGGTGATTGTTTCCTTTCTGTTGCAGCTGGTAGGAGAATTTCCTGGGAGAAAGTTGCTAACTCTTCATAACTAGACCTGTTACTTGTGTTACTTGGCACAGTGTGTATGATTAGCCAACAGAATATAGTTTCATACAACTCACTAGTGTTGTAAAATATTACCTTAAGATGTGTTACATTAATTTATGATGTGGACTATTTAATGACACAAAGATATATTGCATTCTTTAAGTGGCATTTGTTGAATGTTATAAAGCAGTTTTCCCTCAACTGCCAAAATATCAGAATTTGTTGAATAAAAGAGCTGAACACACAAAACCTACGCTGGTAAGGAAAATTGGCAGGGTTGTGAGACAGAGATAATAAATAAGAGTAGAACTCTAGGGAAGAGGAGAGAAGTCACTTAGTCTCATGTAAAAATCACTATGCATGTCTTTATTTGAGAGCTGTGTCATAGGAACCCAAAGCAGGAAAAATAAAACACTACATACAGAAATTTGAAAATTAGTCACTAAGTTAAAATGACTTTTGCTGTGCATTCATGATTCTATTGTTAGGGAAAGTTCAGCTTGTCTGTGCCACAGGATATAGTAAGCAAAGGTGTATATCCCCAGTGAGTAATGTGTATATCCCCAGTGAGTAATGTGGTAGAAAAACAAAGCTTTCAGCATAAAGAAAAATAATAAGACATCTCCTTATGTGTTTAACAATTTGAGGTAGTCAGGTTTCTTATACAAAAGCATAAGCCATGAGCAGCAGTGATGTCCTTAAAATTTCAAACCCCTAAACAAGCAGACAAGATATCTAACATGATAATTTTGTATAATAAGACACTTGGAATCATAAAAACAGTGTTTAAGAATCTCCAGTGGCCATGTGAATACTATCAATTCAGAGCTATTTATCACAGTGGAGCAAAGGAACAACCCATACCTGGTTGCTGTAGGAAAATTATTCCTACAGTATATCGCCTTCCTAGCAGATTTTTCAGGACTCTAAGACTGAGACAGGGAAGATAAACCTTAGAGAAAAAATGGCTTACGAGGCAGGAATGTATTCCGTGCACAGTAAAAAGGAGCAGGTGGCTCAGAGACAAAGTAGGAGGTATCACAGCACTTTCCTGTCTGTGCTAAGTATCCATTGGCTCTGCCTTCCGTGGGTGTCAGCAGCAGGCTTCCTTCTCTGGAGCAGTTTACTGTCAGGCTATGGCTAGAGCAGCTACCAGCTGAGCTGGACTCTAGCCAGGAGCCTGACTGCTAAAATCTCCATCTGAGGACATTTTTATTTGCTGTGTTTGCCTCTGATTGGAGGAAGAAAGAAAAAAAAAACCTGCGGTAACCTAGGTGATTTCCACCAGAGCTACTGAATCATCTGTGCCTCCCTCCTCACTGTCTGATGCATCAGAAACAGGGAGGGTGACAGGGAAAGATAGAAAAAAGACCCATTTCCCCTGAGATTGAGCTAAAATTAACAATGGGAGCAGGAAGAAGACTAATGTAAGGGAAACACCAATTAGTCTCTAAGACAGGCAGTCCCTGCTGTGCTTGTTGGTTCCCTTGGACAGCTTGCTCCTTTCTGAGCAAATACAAAGGAAGGGTGAATGGAGAGTGGAGAGGAGGTGGGATAAGGTCCTGGGAGAAGAGGAGAGAGGGAAGGCTACAGTCACCATGTAAAATAAATACGTACATATTAAAAAATGACCAATAGTCAAATTCAGCCAGTAGTGTCAGGGACTATTCATGCGTCTTGATGTTTGGGAATAGATCTCCAGTTTGTATATAGTATTCAACACTGTCCACTGATTAAGCAATAACTTGAGACATTCATTTTAGAAAGAAAGATTCTTAATATTTTTATACAGTCAGAAATTACACATTAGTTCTTATGATTTAATGTGCTGTTACACAAATGTCTTCAGTCATTTGGCATTAATTTCTAGTTTACCTAGCCACACCAAACAAGTAAAATATTCTGTTTAATGTTAATCTAAAAATATTGAAATTTAGAAAAAAAATCACATCTACAAAGAGAAGCAGTACCTTCGGAAGCAGGATCCTACTTGCACATAGGACTCAGGATCAGGTGATATGGAGGTATAATGATGGGAATCAGGCATTCCCTGCCTTTGCTTCATGTTACAGGCTAAGACTCCTGAATATGTGAGGAGCATTCTGCCCAGTCTGGGTGCTTGATCAGTTGGGCTCTGGTTATACCCAGGTCCTACTGAGACCTGGACTATAGCCAGAGCCCCACTGGAAAGAACCTGCACTGCTGACGCTTTTATTAGCACTCCTGGGCTCTGACTGAAGGAATTTGGGTATTAAAATTGAGCATGAATTAAGGACCAATGAGGAGAGTGATCTCAGTTTCAGCAAAGAAGGCAAACACGGTGGTAACCATGGAGATCTCCATCAGAGCTGCTGATTCATTCTTATCCTGAATGGACAAGATGCTGAGAAATTGAAATTGGATGTGAGACAAAAATGTGATTCCCCTGGCTTCAGACTCAAATATCAACAAAAGAAAACAAAACACCTGTGGCCAGTATGGTCTGATTCTTTATCTGATAACAGTGTCTCCATCCAGGCTATGTACTTGAAAGCTGAAATTTCTGACTATAGGTGGGTGATTATGAATCTTTGGTGTCAATTTTTTCTCTGTGCTGTCATTTTGTGTTATGCCTTTTCTGAGTCCCCACATGTTTAAATGCTTACATTTTATCATTTATCCAATGTATATTAGTGCCTTAAGTGACATGCTTGTTTGTAAGTGCAAATGTTATTTTTCCCATGCTCTGAAAGTCTCCAGTTTGCATACTGTATGCAACAGTGTCCCGATGATTGAGCAATAAACAGATGCATTACTTTAAAAGGAAATAGTCAGAAATTGCATATTTGTTCATAAAATATTATTTGAGGTTCCACAATGTATGGATGCATTTGACATTCATTTTGACTTTACATAGCCACAACTTTCTTGTAAAATATTCTGTTTCAGAGTAATGTGAGACTGTTAAAATTTAGAAAAAAACTCACATTTTGAAAAAGAAGCAGTACCTTCAAATCCAGGATCCTACTTGCTGCATAGGAAACAGGATCAAGTGGCTCAGAGCTATAATGCTGGAAATCAAACAATCCCTGCCTTTGCTGCTTTCCACCACTCTGACACCTGCATAACTGAGGAGCAGTCTGTCCAGTCTGGGCATTTGTACAGCCAGGCTTTGCTTATACCAGGTCCTATTGTGAGTCCTGGACAATAGCCAGAGCTCGACTGGAAAGAACCCACACTGCAGATGCTTTAATTAGCACTCCTGGGCTCTGATTGAAGGAGTGTGTGCATTTAAATAAAGCAGGAAATAAGGACCAATGAACAGAGTAAATTCAACAATTAAGGGAAATCATGGGGTACCTTGGAGATTTCTGTCCCAGATGCTTATTGATTTTTTTTTACACTCACCTAAGCATGTGCTGCAGAAGAAGAAGTCAAATTAAAAGTGAATGAGAGGAGAAAATATCATTTACCCTGGACTGTGACTCTAATTGATAAATTGAAAAGCAACAACTTCTGTCAAGTAGGGACTCATGCTGATTTGCTTCTGGGGCTGAGTACCTGGCTATGTACTTGATAGATTGAAGCCTCCTTTTGTGGATCTGGGCTGGCAATTACTGCTTGTTGCTCTATTTTCTAATTTGCCATGTTATCTTCCACACAAGGTTTACTTCCATAGAGAATAGGATCCCATTAAGCCAGTATATGCAGTAGACACACATCCCAATGTCACTATCAGTCTCTGGTAAGTCTGCACCAACCCTCAAACTGCTTCAGAGGGCCTTGGTTTTTCTTATGTTCTTTCACTACCAGTCTAGTTGGAGTTGGTGTGCTACCATTCGCTCACGCAAACTTTCTCAGTGGATGGGCCTCTCATAATCTTAAATTCCTTGCTCATACTCTCACTACCTCCACTCTTCAACTGGATATTGTGAGTTCAATCCAATGCTTCGATATGGGTCATTGCCTCTGTTCCCCATCTGTTGTCGGACAAAGGTTCTATGGTGATATTTAAGATAATCATCAGTCTGACTGCAGGGTAAAGTCATTTCAGACACCCGCTCCTTTATTGCTTTGGGTCTCAGCTGGGTTCATCTCTGGGGGTTCTTGGCTATTTTTCTAGAACCAGGTTTCTTGCTAACTCTATAATATCTCCCTTTATTAAGATATCTCTTTCCTTGCACTCATATCTGTCCTTCCTATTTCACAACCATCCCATTCCCTAAAGTCCTCCTCTATCCATCTTCTACCCCCTTTCTATGCATTTCTCCCCTCTCTCACATTTTCATCTGATTCCAATTTCCAGGTGGGTCTATTTATGTTTGGGGGGGTTCACCTTATTAATTATTTTCTCTAGGATCCCGAACTATAGGCTCATTGCCCTTTCTTTATGACTAGTATCCACTTATGAGTGAGTACATACCAAATTCATTTTTTTGGGGTCTGGGTTACCTCACTCAGGAGGATGTTTTCTAATTCTATCCATTTGAATGCAAACGACATGTTCTTCTTCCTTAGCTATCAGGGAAATACAAATTAAAACAACCGTGAGATACCATCTTACTCCTGTGAGAATGGCTAAGATCAAAACACTAATAATAACTTATGCTGGAGAGATTGTGGAGCAAGGGGAACATTCATCAATTGCTGGTGGGTATACAAAGTTGTGCAACCACTTTTGAAATCCGTGTGGCTGTTAATCATATAACTGGGAATCAACCTACCTCAGGATTCAGCAATTCCACTCTTGGGAATATATCCAAAAGATGCTCAATCGTACTACAAGAGTATTAAACTATGTTCATAGCCACATTATTTGTAATAGCCAGGACCTGGAAAGAACCAAGTTGCCCCTCAACTGAAGAATAGGTAAAGAACGTATGGCAAAGTGGTTGCACGAGATTGCATTCCCACCAGCAATGGATGAGGGTACCCCTTCCTCCACAGCCTCTCCAGCTAAGGCTATCATTGGTGTTTTTGATTTTAGCCATTCTGACAGGTGTAAGATGATATCTCAAAGTTATTTGATTTGCATCTCCCTAATCGCTAAGGAGGTTGAGCATGACCTTAAGTGTCTTTTGGCCATTTGAACTTCTTTTGTTGAGAATTCTCTGTTCAGTTCAGTGCCCCATTTTTTAATTGAGTTAATTAGCATTTTGAAGTCTAGTGTGTTAATTACTTTCATGTAAAGAATGTAACAATAGTCTGTCACTAACAGAAACGAATTGATTTCCAATAAACCTCATGAATGGCTAATGATATGGAGAGGAATGGGGCTGACAAGGAAGGAAGAACAAAGTACTAGAGTTCGTATATTCCAAAAAGTATATGTCTTGTACAGTAATTTCTGGTCTCCCTTGCCTGGGGAAAGGTAGGATGACATCTTCAAAATGTTTTCGTGATATTTTCATAGACTCTAGGAGTTGACATTGAACATTGACCCATGCCCTAGCAATCCCACAGTGGATCTCTCTAGTCTTTGTAATACATGAACATCTGCAAAGGTTTATGTTCCTTACAAAAGATATAGCTCTTCAAAGCTGAGGAAGAGATTGCACATTTTAAAGAGAAGGTGTAACTGCAGAAACAGGAAGCTACTTGCTGCACAGGAGGCAGGAGTGTTGAAATAAGAAGCGGCCGGGGCTGTGTCCCCAGCACCCCAGCCGCCTGCTAGGCTAGCTTATGCCCCGAAATAACAACACACAAACTGTATTCATTTAAATACTGCTTGGCCCATTAGCTTTAGCCCTTACTGGCTAATTCTGATATCCCGATCAACCCATCTCTAATAAAATGTAGCACCCGTCTTACCGGGAAAGATTCAGCATGTTTGACCTGGTGGCTGGCTGCATGTCTGCCCTGGAGAGAGCTGCATGGTGTCTCTCTGCTTCAGAGCACAGAGCTGTCGAGTCTGAGCTCACTTCCTCTTCCTCCCAGTATGCTATTCTGTTTACTCCTCCCACCTATGTTTTAACCTATGAGGGCCAAGCAGTTTCTTTATTGCTTAACCAATGAAATCAACAGATTGATATATGACACTCCCACATCACTTCCCCTTTTTCTGTTTAAACAAAAAAGAAAGGCTTTTACATATAACAAAACAGTTATCAAGTAAAAATTACAATAATCTTTACCATAACTAAGGAAAAGTATAACTATAACTAACTATTCTTAACTCCATCAAAGACTCCAGAAAGATACAATATTACCTAAGCAAACAAGAAATAAGCAAGTTTTAAACTCTAGAAATGACATAGACATCTTGCTGCCTGGACAGTCACCCAAAGTTCCTCTTACCGTTGGGGCATCCATCTTCGGCCTACAGGCCCATAGTTTCCAGCAGACATTTCCACAAACAGGAAATTTCAAAGGCAGTCACTATCTCAGTTGGCAGTTGAGTGAAGTAAATTTTTGAGGATGGCGGGTAGCTTGGTGCGCTAATGCTGGGAATATAATCATTGCTGCCCTTGTGGAATTCTCCAGGTTCTGACTCCTCCTGCAAAAGTCAGAAGCAGGGTGCCTTGTCTGGATCAATGTACAATGGGGCTTTCGTTATACGCAGGTCCAACTGAGAACTGGTTGATAGCTAGACCCTGACTAGTAAGAAGCACTCCTTTCTCTGATTGAATGTTGTGGGCACTCAAATTGAGCACTAAATAAGAACCAATAAGGATCTGAATCCTAGTCATAGAGACAAATCCTGCTGTACTCTTGGAACTCTCCATCAGAGCACCTGATTCAATCTTATCCTCACATGAATGTATATGTAACCGAAACTGTTTAATGTAGAGTGGAAGTGAGGTAAAATGTAATTTGCCCAGTGCTCTGGCTTCAATTATCAAAACGAAAAATCATATTCTGGCAAATGGAGGTAGTACTCAATTTGGCTGTTTATACTAACAACCTGAATATTTACATGAAAACCTTGGTCTCCTCCAGGAGCAGGGTGATTTTGCTTCTTTTTATCAATTACTGAAAGTAGATGTAATGCTTTGTCATATTATCCAAGCATGAATATTACATTCTGAAATTAAGCTTTTCTGCAGTATGTATTTTTTAAAAGTAAGTATGTTTGTATGCTTTCATGCATACATTATTGTTTGTATATATGTAAGCATACTTCAATGAATGAAAACATGTATTTATATTTGTATATATATATACATGTATTTATGTATCTTTGTATGAATGTAGGGATTTATTTATATTTTATGTATGCATGTATGCACATATGCATGTATATTTTATGCATGTATGTAGGTATATTTGTATGTATGTATGTGTATGTACTCACCTGTCTTGAGAAGAGATGAGTGTGCTCTAGTGGAAATGTTACTTACAGGCCCTGCACTGCTCATCCTTATTGGCTAAACAAGTGTCATGTTTATAAAGCAATAATCTGAGGTCTTCCTTTAAAAAATATTCAGGATATATGAATATTTGGAATAATTGCACATTTGCATGAAATAGCCTGATTCTACACTTGTCTTCATGCCTTTGGCAAATTATGCATTTGATAATTTTGGTTTCACAGAGCCAATTCATACTTGTCGAAAGTTCTCTACAGTGGCAGTATGCTATTATTGGAATTTTGAACGAATTTACTTCATTCCTATCACTAGAGTTTCTCTTCAATCACCAGGCCATCCTTAATACATTGACTTACTCTCTTTTCTATGACATATGTTTTCAGGTAGATCTGCTGTGTGTGCATTGAAATTTTTAACATAACTCTGTTTTTGTTATAGAATTATTTAAAAGTCTGGAGGCTTAGTATTACAGTACATACATTTAAAAATTTAGATGATTGGCAGAACAATACCTAAAATTTCTGAACCAATATTAATATTTGTGGTAGGATTGCAGAGAAAATAAATGTGGTGAAACACTTTGAAAGTCTATTGTCATGTATTTTTAGCATGTCTCAGAATATAACTAGTAAGATGATAACACCAAATGAAAGCAAAATGTATAGGAGCCAGTTTTATTATTTAAAAGAACTTTCAATAGAAACAAAAAACTAAAGCTAAGCTAAGGAATGGATTCTATGTTGGTAATATATTAGGAGAAACAGAAAATAGGGGTAGTTGTCATAATACATAACTATTACCTATGGCAGGTGATAATCAAGAAGGAGAATCTGTACAAGGTCTAAGAACAGAACAATGCAATTTCAGATGCAAAATGCTGAAAGATTTCTTGTTCTTATGCCCCTGTGTGACTGAATAGTAGTACCCAGACCCAACTCATCTCCCTGTTGCTTGTAAGGGGTGTTCTAAACAGGCCTACTTTACTCAATTCTTGTACCTTTTAAAAATATCAAATTTACATCTCTGTGTTACAGAAAAAAAGTTTCAGTAATAAGTATTATTTTGAAATTATTCATTATCCAAAAATAAGAAAATACATAATGAGTCAATAATTTTCCATTTGTACCTAGATTCTACTATTCATGGATTGTTCAGTTAAATTATGTCACAGTGTATAAAACTTAAGCAAAAATGAATATTCCCAGTATGTAAGGTGGTAGAAAAACAAAGCTGTCATCATCAAGAAAAAGAATAGCACATCTCCTTAAGAGTTTAAAAATTGTGGTGATCAGGTTTGTTATATAGAATGCATAAGTCCTAAGATACAGTGATGTCCTAAAATTTTGAAAGCCCTACACAAGTAGACTGATTTATATGTGTTTTATATGTTACTACTCATAGATTATCAGGTACTTGCCTCTGAGCTGGTAAAAAACAAATGAGCTTTTAATTGTGAAACCTTATCAGTCCCGTTTGAGCACAATAAATATATTTTGCCTTGTACTGACATTTCTTGTTATATTTATAACCATTTTTCCTTTCTGCCCACATCCTCATAGGGAATGTAGACACTAGTGACTGTGGTGTAGACAGCAGTGTTTATGCACACATAATGGGGATGGAAGGATTCGGCAGTGGAGAAGGGACACAGACATAGTGTGGAAGAATAATGTAAAGAAAACTCTAATGAATCTATAAGAATGGCACCACTTGAGACAGGCACCTGGTGGCCCTGGTACTTGTTGAAGCCCATGGAAGGCTTGCATCTTTGTGAGCAAATACAAAGGAGTGGTGGATGGAGAATAGAGAGCAGGTGGGATAAGGTCCTGGAAGCAGAGGAGAGAGGGAATGCTAAGTGACCATGTAAAATAAATTAGTACATATTCAAAAAAGAACAATAGTCAAATTCCTGCTTTAGTGTCAAGGACTATTCATGTGTCTTGATGTTTGGGAATAGATACTCGATATCTAGTAAAAAAACAAAACCTTGATTTCTGTCAACCTTTTCTGATTGTGACTCTTGGCTGCCAAGTGCAACTTGCTGCTGAATCTTGTATAATTTCCTATATCAGTTTACCTGAAACATATGCTTATATGCTTGAGTTATAATCCTTCTTAATGTATTTAATATATTAGAGTTCCCTTCAAATCCTTTTGGTATTAAAAAGGAAACACTGCTGTTTCTGTGGATGTCTGTGGGTTTTCCCATCATGGTTTTGACTATTTGCTCATAATATCGCTCTATCTCTATGACTGGCCTTGAGGGTTTATTTAGACCTGATTAAGCGTGAGCTCACTGAATACGGAGTGAAAATTTGGGAACCTGAATAAGAACAATCTAGTCTTTCTGAATGTTTGTGACAGTTGTCTGACTTGGGCTGTTTGTGGGGCCACTAGCTGAGGAACCAATATTTATCCTTAGTGCATGAACTGCCTCTTTGGAGTAAGTTCCATATGGAGGTATACCTTGTTCAGCATTGATAAAGTGGGAAGGTACTGGTCCTGCCTCAAGCAATGTGACTACTTTGTTTACTCCCATGGCAGGCCTCACCCTCTCAGATGATTGGATAGTGTGAGATGGGGAGCGGGTAGTGTTAGTTGGAGGAATGGTGGGTCAGGAATTAGAATTCATAAGTAAAATGACACTTTCAGAAATAACAAACAGATAAATAGATAAATAAATAAAGGAATAAATAATGAGAGAACTTTTGTTCTAAAAATCTTATCTGAAATACCCTATTGCCATAAAATGTCAGACAGTGTTATAGTAATAAAAATAATTTTAAAGGGGTAGTTATTTCAGAAGAGAATTTCTTAATATATATATATATATATATATATTCAAAAAAATTTCTGTGAATGTCTGTTACTTTTTAATAATAGTTACTTATGGGTCTTATTTAGTTTACAGTAACAAGTATAAATTTTGTATTTATAAAAATCCACTCTACTCCCTACATTAGATTTCCTTTTCCATCACCACAATCCTTATTCTTTATGAAGTTCTCCTAGGCTCTCTCTCTTTCTTTATTAAATCTGATTAAGTCATTTGTGAGTTCACAGAGTCTAGGCCATGCCCTGGAACATAGGTAGCCTCTCTCATAAAGCATCCCTTAAAAAAAGATGGTGCATTTACTGCACCAGCTCATTAAATAACAATGGACGGTCTGATAAGGCTTAGGATATATGAGTTCCTTCCTCAGTCATACTGGGATTTTTTTCCTTGTATAGCATGACTCCACAAGACTCTGGAAACTGTACAGTCTGGCTTTGGTTATATGATGGTCCTATTGTGCGACTTTGATTGTAGCCAGAGCCTGACTGGAAGAAGCCCCACTGCTCACACATTTATTTCACTCTTAGCCTCTGTTTGTAAGAGTGTGTGCATTCAACTTGAGCAAAAAATAAGGACCAATGAGGACCGTGGTCTCTCTTCCAGCAATGAAGGCAAATCCTGGGGTAATCTCAGAGATCTCAGCCTTAGATGCTTATTTTTTTTTCTTCCACCTATGTGTGTTGCAGAAGAATAAGTAAAACTGAAATAGGCAATAGAAATACAAAAAGAAAATTCTGGCAAATACAAATTAAACCTGTATTTGGTTGCTGGGTACCGTACATGTCTATCTACCTTAAAGCCTAAGCTGCCTTTTTGTTATTCTGGGCTTCCAATAACTGCTTTTATTCTTCATTTTCTGATTTACCATGTCAACCTTCCCAACTGCAAAGAATAAATTCTTGACTGATAGCTCTCCTTATATATATTCTCTCTGTCTATATATGTATACACATTTATATAGAAATGTATATGTATGTGCATATACATATATAGATATGTACCTCACACAAGTATGTGTGTGTGTGTGTACCTAAAATGAGCTGTTTAATTATAAGTGGAAAAATTATATTTAGGCCCCACACTGACCATCGTTAATTTTCATAATGTAATTAACTATGTAATAAAGATTAAAATATAAGTTGTGTCATTAATTTTACAAAGAAAAATTCAAAATACATGAATACTCTAAACAATTACATGCTTGTTTGTAAGGTTTCATTTCTGGCTCCACCCTGTCTGTGTGCATTTGGTATTAATTTTGGTTTCCCAGAGCCAATTTATACCCATAATATATTTGCTCCAGTCTTAATGTGTGAGAAAAGACATATTTGAATATGCACTAGATGTTTTTCACAATAATAATAAGAATTATCTCCAATCACTAGTCTATCATTAGTATATGTTTTTCCTCTTCCATTTTATGATCTTTGTTCAGGTAAATGAACTGTGCGCATGGGTTTGGGAAATAATATAAGTAAATTGTCAGTCTGAGGCCTGTGATAACTGAGGAAATCTGTCTTTCCCCTTTCATCATCTGATTAAATAACTCAAACCACCTTATTAATGTTTAGGCTTTAAGAACTTAATACTTACTCCTGAAGTTTTAGTCTGTAACAAAGAAATATAATGGTTTGACATTATTTAAATTTATGAGAAATGAGTAAAGGAGGCATTTTTAGAACATCCCTCACAAGGAACAGGAAGACAAATTGGGTTTGGGTACAACAACGCAATCATGCAAGGGTATAAGGACAAGAAAATATTTGTCACTTTGTATCTAAACTCACACTGCCATGGTGTTAGCCCCTGTACTGATACTCCTTCTACATTACCACATATCATAAGAAATAATAAAACATATCAAGTTATACTATTTTCTGTGCTGTGATTTCTCCGAGTCCTGCACTTTTTCAGAATATTGCTGAAGACATTCTTGCTTATGTCTTCAAAATGGAAAATTGGTCCTGTCCTGAAAAAAATACTTCATACATGCTGACAGCTTTTCATGACCTGGAAGGTTCACTGCATATTTTTGAGGGAGAAGTAACTCTTTAACATCACTAGCAACATATGTTAGTGTCCTAAATTCTCAATACTCTCATTCAATATTGGGTAAATATGGAACTAACCAAGTACTTTCAATTGATTTAAAGTGCTATTCCATTAGGTAGAACCCATACCTGATATTGCTGATGTGGCCAGAATCCGAGTTTACATAGATTATGATTATCAGAAAAACCCACTCTGACTATACTGCTTTGGGAATTAAAAATTATGCCTACTATAATGCTATAACCTCATGAGTCAGTTCAATGTTCAGTTCTCATCAGGGATGCGTCTTCTTGTGTTAAATGGTGAACAACATGGGTATTCTCAATGAGCCAATGTATAAAGTGTGAGCAACTTTGCAGCACTAGGTCCTGAAGTGGGATGCCATCAGGAAACCTCTCCACTAAAGCTTCAGACATCTCTGAATCTTCACAATCCAGATAGAGATCCATGGTTGATATCATTTCTGAGACTCATCTGGTCTTGTCTCTTATAAGGTTATGTAGTTTTTTTTGTAGATTAAATTCGTGAATGAGAGAGGTGTTTAATTTTTTTTAGTTATTATCCTTTACAATTTCTTTGTTAATAGAATGATCAAACATAAATTAAATGGTTTAAAACAAGCTATGTAAAAATTACAGAATACTGACCAAAAAATTTAGAAGTCAAATATGGTTTAAGAATATTGGTAAGCTTTGGATAGATGGCTCAACCGTTATTAAAAATTGCTAATCTTGCAGAGAAGTCGAATTTGATTCCCAGCACCTACAAGAAGCTCAAAAATTTCTGTAACGTTGGAGCAGTGGATCCGACAACACTTTGTGAACATTAAGTGACACAAAGCAGCAGGTATTAAAAGACAGTCCTAAAAACAAAGCACTCACATATATAAAATTCAAACAATTATTTGTAAAGTAATACAAAATGAAATTTTATCTAAATATACTGTTGAAACACAGAAACAAAAGAGGAAAATTTAAGAAAGAAATCATTGACCACCCCCCAAGTTCCCAATGAGGAGCGGAAGGAGGGAGAACATGAGCAAGGAAGTCAGGACCACGAGGGGTGCACCCACCCACGGAGACAGTGGGGCTGATCTATTGGGAGCTCACCAAGGCCAGCTGGACTGTGATGGAAGAAGCATGGGATAAAACAGGACTCTCTGAACATGGCGAACAATGGGGGCTGATGAAAAGCCAAGGACAATGGCCCTGGGTTTTGATCCTACTTCAAGTTTGGGCTTTGTGGGAGCCTAGACAGTATGGATGTTCACCTTCCTAGACATGGACGGAGGGGGGAGGACCTTGGACTTTCCACAGGGAAGGGAACCCTGACTACTCTTTGGACTGGAGAGGGAGGGTGAGAGGAGTGGGGGGAAGGGGAGAAGGGTGGGAGGAGGGGGAGGGAAATGGGAGGCTGGGGGGAGGCGGAAACTTTTTTCTTTTCCTCAAAAAATAAATAAATAAAATATCAATATCATAAAAAAAATAAATCATTGACCATATAAGACTTTTTCTTCTAAGATTAAATAAAAACTTTGGTTATGATAAACACATAAATAAACTATGTGTCATTACCTAAAGAGAAAGACAGGATACATTTTACAAATCCACAACCCTTTCATGATAAAAAGAAAACTCAGCAAATAAGGAAGAGAAAGTATATATTTAAACCAAAATGCAATCAGAAAAAATTTTCATAGGCACAGTATTATCTGTAAAGTTTTAATATTCCAGATTTTAAAAAAGCACAATACAGCAAATAAAAAAATCAAACATGCACTTTCTCCACATTTCTACTCAACATTGGTTATAAAGCTATAGACATCATTATTAGATTAGGAAATAACATAAGAGATCCCGTATTTACTGTGGATCTTTGATTAATACTAAGGACATTATAATACACCTTGAAGAATATGATATAACATGGTGGATATAAAGATCCTAGGAATTAAAAGAAGTCATTCTAAAATATAAAGAATTCTCACTTCTACAACTCATATTATCAAATTAAGTCCAGTTGCATTTCTAAATAAATGATATCCTAAATGCTAACTCACAAAATAAATATATTAAATGGTGATATGTCACCCTTGGTTATTTTCCTGAAGTCACAGCTCACTAGAGCATGGAGCTGAAGAATCATATGAATTTAAAAATTGGAGAGCTACCTGGACAACACAGAAAAACACCAGTGAGAATTGATAGATCTTGATATAAAGAAAATTTAATGAATTTTATAGTGCATCATGCACTGGTAAGGCGAGATTCTTCACCTGAGCCAGAACTAGTTTTTAGCTAATTTATTATGGTGTGTAGTATACTGGTGAGACATTAAGAAAGGGCTTTTAGGCAGTGACAAGACCGATATTAAAAAGTCACATAACGTCCAAGTGAAATTTTATTTCTAAGTTATGAAAGTGTCACTGTAAGTTTATAATATGGATGATGCTTTAGTAAAGACTAAGAGAAGGATTTTAAGAAACTGTCTATTGCAATTTCTAAGCATATTTACATTGTGACTATGTTCTACCTAATACATTATCTTTTTCTAAAAGTATAGTGACATAAGTAGAAAAAATGCATTTTTTTAAAATTTTAATAGAAGTTTTCTGACAAATTTTATATGTATAACCAGGGAGGACCAAATATATAAATTTTGTAGAAAAATAAAACATTTTAAAAAATATTTCATTAAAATGAAAAAAAATGATTTGATCCCCATCTAGTGGTTGGTAAATGAAAGCAAATATCAGACAATTTCTATAACTATGTCAAAGCTATGATGAGTCCTTGCTGTTTTTGTATTGTCTGAATAACCATTTAATGACAAGTTAATAGTCCATTTAATGATGAGTTAATAGTCCGTTTAATGATGAGTTAACAGTTATAAAGGAAGAACAGAACATTCAACCTGGACTGCTTCTAGGTTACTGATTCCTGCAACTTTCTTGAAGATGCCTATGGAACAATTCAGGTTATTCAGCCATGACCTATTCATTAGCTTTCTAGGGTAAGATGAAATAGAACATAGATTTAATTCCTTCATCACACCTCTACAAAAAAAATGTGCATTGATCAGTATATTCAAGTAGCACTTTTACTTTCTGGAACACTCTAAATTCATTTAACCCCATTTTCAAAAGAAAATCCCAGGCAATCTCTGAGCAAAGTCTTTGGCACTCGATTCTTGCCTCGTATTTTTCTTTCACTATATCATGGATATTTTCTGGTGCTTTGATAAAATACTAACTTACCATTATTGGTGAGCAGTAGAATCAATTCTCTTGACAATACAGTCCACCATCATGGAAATTCAATTTTGGTGCACAATGCATGTATCTGGAGGCAGGGACAAAAACAGAGAGCATGGTAATAATCCCACATTATAGTTTGACTTTATATGAATCTCCTGACCATCTCTTTAATGCTTTCACTTACCATATGGAATGACCCTCAAACATCAATTATCAACCAAGAAATCTCTCTCACATCTGCCCATAGGAAAATGAAACTTTGTTTTTCCAATATGTTTTTTTTATTAAAAATTTCTGCCTCCTCCTTGCCCCCCGTTTTCCTCCCCCTTCCCCACTCCCCATCCCGCATTCCCCTACTTCTCCCTCTGCAGTCCAAAGAGCAGTCAGGGTTCCCTGCCCTGTGGGAAGTCCAAGGTCCTTCCTCCCTCCATCTAGGTCTAGAAAGGTGAGCATCCGAACAGGCTAGGCTCCCACAAAGCCAGTACATGCAGTAGGACCAAAACCCAGTGCCATTGTCCTTGTCTTCTCATCAGCCCTCATTGTCCGCCATGTTCAGAGAGTCCAGGTTTTTCCCATGCTGTTTCAGTCCCAGTACAGCTGGTTTGGTGAGTTCCCATTAGATCAGCCCCACCTTCTCAGTGGTTGGGTGCATCCCTCCCAATCCTGACTTCCTTGCTCATGTTCTTCCTCCTTCTGCTCCTCATTTGGATCTTGTAAGCTCAGTCCAGTGCTCCAATGTGGGTCTCTGTCTCTATCTCCATCCATCGCCAGATGAAGGTTCTATGGTGATATGCAAGATATTCATTAGTATGGATATAGGATCGGGCCATTTCAGGCTCTCTCTCCTCAGCTGCCCAAGGACCAAGCTGGGGACATCTCTCTGGACCCCTGGGAACCCCTCTAGAGTCAAGACTCTTGCCAACCCTAAAATGGTTCCCATAATTAAGATATAGACTTCCCTGCTCCCATATCCACCCTTACTTTATCCCAACCATCCCATTCCACCAAGCTCTCCCCATCCTTTGGTTTTAGGAAACATAGCATCTGCAAATGTTACTGCTTCATATTTTTATAGGTTCTAAGGGTTGCTGATGAACACTGGCAATGTTAGAGCAATTCACATTATGGATCTCCCAGTGGGAAGAAAGGAGCCTGACTCTCCTACTGTATGCCTGATGCTACATCTGAATTAGAATTTATTTCTGACAGGTGATTAAACACTTCAAGACTTAGACAGGGCATTTAAATAATAGAAATAGCAGCTTGCTAATTCTTACAGACGAGACGGGAGTAGATGACTCTGAGATATAAGGCTGGGAATCATAAAAATACCTGTATTTGCTGATGTTCACAGACTCTGGCTCCTGAACAGGGGAGGAGCAGTCTGCCTATTCTGGGCAATTGCAGTCAGGCTTTGGTTATATCCAGGTCCACTTGAGACCTGGGCTATATCCATAGCTGACTGGCAAGAACCCACACTACTGACGCTTTTATTAGTGCTCCTGGGCTCTGATTGAAAAGAGTATGCATTCAAACTGATTATTAACAAAAGAGCCAATAAGGGGAGTGATCTTAATTCCAGCATTGGACGGATATTATGAGGTAACCTAGAGAAATTCACAAATGCCGATTCATTCCTGTCTCCCACGTTAATTTTGTTGCAGCAGAAGGGACAAAACTGAATAGGGATATAATTTTCCATAGGTACTGACTTCAATTATTATAAGAAGTATATCACAAGTAGGAGATGATCCTATATCCATCTACCAGGTCCTATATCCTGGCTTTATATATGAAAGCTTCCATTTCTGCAAGTAGTTGGGGTATTATGAATTTACTACAAATTGCTTCTTTCTGCTTTCATTTTCTGTTGTGCCATGTCAATTCCAAACATACAATGTTTAAATGCTTAAACTTCACCCATTATTCAATCAATGGGAGAGCCTGAAATGATTTGTTTGTGTTATAAATCAAAAGGTTACATTCATCCCTACTCTGAATATTTTTAATTGTATACTGTATTCAGCAGTGTCCACTGATTAAGCAATAATGTGAGACATTCATTTTAGAAATAAGGATTCGTAACACTTGTATTCTTTCAGAAATTACTTATTAGTACATAAGAATTTATATGTGGTTTCACAAATGTCTTCAGGCATTTGGCATTAATTTCTATTTTACCTAGTCATATCTTACTAGTAAATTATTCTGTTTAATATTAATATGATAATATTGAAATTTAGAAAACAATCACATCTTATAAATAAAGCTTTACCTTCAGAAGCAGGATCCTACCTGCGGCATAGGAATCAGGATCAGGTGATATGGAGCTATAATGCTGGGAAACAAGCAATCCCTGCCTTTGCTGCATTTCACCTGCTACGACTCCTGAATATGTGAGCAGCATTCTGCCCAGTCTGGGTGCTTCATCAGTGGGGCTCTGATTATACCCAGGTCCTACTGTGACCTGGACTATAGCCAGAGCCCCACTGGGAAGAATCTGCACTTGTGACACTTTTATAAGCACTTATGGGCTCTGATTGAAGGAGTTTGGGCATTCAAATTAAGCATGAATTAAGGACCAATGTGGAGAGTGATCTCAGTTCCAGCAAGGAAGGCAAACACTGTGGTAATCATGGAGATCTCCATCAGAGCTGATGATTCATTCTTGTCTTGACCGGAAGTTATTTAGAAGCTGAAGCTGAGAACTTGAAATTGGATGTGAAGAAAAAGATCTGTTTCCACTGGGTTCAGACTCAAATATCAAGAAAACAAAACGAAACACCTGTGGCCAGTATGGTCTGGTCCTTTATTTGACTACCTTTCTCTCCATCCACGCTATATACTTGAAAGCTGAAATTTCTGACTGTAGGTGAGTGATTATGAATCTTTGCTCAGTTGCTTCTTTCTGCTGTCACTTTGTGTTATGCCTTTTATGAGTTTCTAATGGTATGGAATTAGCCAATTAAAATCGGCAATCTTAGACTTTTTAAGAACTCAGAGTTCTTTTTTCTATGTTTCTTAGCCTGAGATAAAATTGTAATGATTGTTTTCCTGATATTTAATACATGAATTCCAATAACATACAACAGTGGTTATTATTTCCTACAGAGCTTGTTGCTAATATAGCCTTGTAAGACACTGTGTAGACTCTAAATTATAAAGCAAAAATAACAGGAGGTATTTAGCAGAGAACCACAGATATTTTTTATGCAGCTAAATATTTACTACTCTTCTATTTCAGAGGTTATTTTTTGCATTTCCCCACTTTCAGCCTTGTTGCCAGTAAAGCCTAAATTAATAGGAATAATCTTCTACACTTTAATAATATTATTAACTCCATTAGACTGAAGAAATACCACACACTGATCAAGTGTCCAAGAGTCTGAGACTACAATGGTCACAGGTCTAAAGGAAAACTATGTCTATCATTCAGATTGAGGAATACAAATAAACAAAGGCTGAGTGATATAACCATAGATCAGTGTAAAGTTGTCTCCAAAATGTATTTTCTTTATATACTGGTTGTAAATAAAACAATGATGGGCAGGCAGGCTCTTTTAAAATGGATGAGAAACTTTGTTGGACAGAGTTACTATATAACCTGTCTTTAAAATCCTCACTGATCTATATTGAAGACAGAAAAATTCTATCTGAAATCGAGCTGTTCTGCTGTATTTATTTTTTAAAGTATGTATATATGTATGCATGCATGCATTGTTTGTATGTATATAAACATATTTCCATAAGTGTAAACATTTATATATATATATATATATTTGTGTGTATGCATGTACTTAGGTATGTTTGCATGAATGTATGGACTTATTTATATTTTATGTATGTATGTATGCACATGTATATTTTCTGCATGCATGTATGTATATTTGTATGTATGTGTGTGTACATACTCAGTTGCCTGAGAAGAGATGCATGTGCTCTATTTAAATGTTACTTACAGGCTCTGCACTGCTCATCCCTATTTGCTAAACAAGTGTCATGTTTGTTAAGCAAAAAACTGAGGTCTTATTTTCAGAAAGAAATATTCTCAATACATGCATATTCTGAATAACTGCACATTTCTCTGATATAGTGTATTTCTACACTTGTCTGTATGCCTTTGGAAAATTATGCATTTGGTAATTTTGGTGTCACAGAGCCAATTCATACCTGTAAAAACTTCTGTTAGTGGTAATATGTCATTATTAAAATATTGAACCAATTCACTACATTCCTATCACTAGAATTTCTCTCCAATCACTAGTCCATCCTTTATACACTTACTTACTCTCTTTTCTATGACATATGTTTTCAGGAAAATCAGCTGTGTGTGCATAGAAATTTTTAAAATAACTCTGTCTTTGTTATAGAATTATTTATAGTTCTGGAGGCTTAGTATTACAGTACACATGTTTAAAAATTTAGATGATTGGCAGAACAATAGTTAAAATTCCTTACACAACATTAATATCTGGGGTAGAATTGCAGAGAAAATAAATGTGGTGAAACATTTTGAAATTCTATTGTTCTGTGTTCTTAACATGTTTCAGAACTTCATAACTAGTAAGATGCTAACTCCAAGTCGCCAAGGACAATGGCCCTGGGTTTTGATCCTACTTCAAGTGTGGGCTTTGTGGGAGCCTAGACAGTATGGATGTTCACCTTCCTAGACATGGACGGAGGGGGGTGGACCTTGGACTTTCCACAGGGAAGGGAACCCTGACTACTCTTTGGACTGGAGAGGGAGGGTGAGAGGAGTGGGGGGAGGGGGAGAAGGGTGTGAGGAGGGGGAGGGAAATGGGAGGCTGGGGGGAGGCGGAAACTTTTTTCTTTTTCTCAATAAAAAAATAAATAAAAAAAATATACAAGAAACATTTCTATTATTTATTTTACATTCTTATCATTCTTGATATGTTAGAATGTATGTAAAGAATTAAATTGATTAGGAATGGAATCTTGAGCCATTCTATTTCTATCCCTTAGAGCTTGTTACTGAAACTCTCCTTTATGATCCCACACTGATAAAATTAATTGATCATGCTCACACTGCACTCCTGTTATGCACATACCACTTTTGCCTTTGAAACATCTCCTTCATGTACTTCCAGTCTGGTTCATAAAGTTTGGCTACTAAAGGTGATAAGTCATTGTTATCCTAGGTCAGGATGACCTTACAAATGTGTATACATTGTATAAAGAATCTGTCTATCTCCATAGTAGATGAAATTCCTGCCACCTTGATAATTTCATGAAATCTCCCACTAAAAATTTCTTAAAACCTCTCGTCTTTGAAGACACCATCTGCTTTCTCTGAATCTTTCTCTTCTTCAAAACTTGATCTCATGTTTAAGTCATATAATTTGATAAAGAATGTGGATATTATTTGGCAGTTCATCTTGGAAAATTAGAAGTATAGCGAGGAAAATAGCATTGGATAAATTACCACATTATTAATAGACATGTTTTAGACTGCAGTCATTTATCATAAATGTCTTCTACAAACTTCTTTTCAGGCTTTTTAGCCTCATCATAAGCCATGAGCACAGATTCTTTTTCTTCCAGAGGAAATCAGACTCAGCAATGATTGTGTCACCTTGGCCTTCTAGCACCTGAGGTGCACTTCTTCCTCTTGGGGTGCCTTTTAGCTTCCCTGAAACACTTATATATCACCACGGGGAGGACAATTTATAAAAATAGAGTTTCATATCATTAAGAGGAGGAAGAAGTTTGGTACTCAGGCAAGAATATTGTGACCCCGCTTGCTCTTCTATGTGGGGATGGACAGACTCTTCAAGAATAGCTGAGAGGAGCTGTCATTAGTTGGCCCAGCCAAACTCTCCAAGATGTGAGTTGTATGGCTGAGATGATAGTCCTGTGTAAGTCACCTGCTCATATCTGTGGGGAACAATTCAAATTATCAGACAAACTGAGAGCAAAGTTTTCCCCTGCCACACAGGATTACCTTTAGTTATTGTCACATTCCCATTGTAACAGCTTGGAGATCTTCCATGGAGATCCTTACTAACTCTTCATACTTAGACCAGTTACTTGTGTTACTCAGAGCCAAGTATGGGATCAGTCAACAGAACCTAGTTACATACACGTCACTATTGTTGTGGAATATTAAGTTAAGGTGTGTTACATTAATTTATGCTGTGGAATATTGAATAGCTTAAAGATGTGTTACATTCTTTTATGTTCAGTTTGTTTAATGTTGTAAATCAGTGTTACTTCCCCAACAAAAAAAATAAATGATAGGTCTAAAAAAAGAGCTGAACATTCAACAGCTAAGCTGGTGAGAGAAATTGACAGGCTTGGGGGACAGAGTTTATACAGAGAAGAAGAAATCTAGGGAAGAGGAACGGAGACATATATTCACAGTAAGGATCAGTCTCCATGTGTTTATTTGACAGCTGGGTGATAGGAAACCAAAGGAATAAAATCAAACTAGAAAATGGAAACTTGAAACATAGTCATCAGTTTAAAAGTACTTTTGGTATGCATGAAAGACACTGCTATTTGTCCATGACAATTGGACTTTCAAAATGAATTACCTATTAATAGCTACATCATTCATGATATTGAATACGAAACCATTGGTTCGAGTGTTCAAGCTATCCTTAAGGAGCACCTGTAAAGAAAGCAGACAAAGAGTGTGTGAAGGTTCACACTGAGAATTCTAATGCTGTAGCAGGAAACGGTATCGAAATTTGTTAAAAGCAGTGCTTGTCTTAATAATCACATGGTATCAGGGATCCATTGAGAGACATGTGAGCATCTCCAAAAACATTATTTATCATTTTAAAAGTAGTGATTTATCCATGTTGTTAAAATAACTATTACTACAGATAAAGAACAAAAGTTAAGCCAAGGCATGGAATCTAGGTTGGTAATATGTTAGGAGAAACAGAAACGTAGTGAAAATTGATATTATGCATAACTATTAACTATGGCAAGTAATAATCTACAAGGAAAATCTGTACAGGTGCTAAGAACAAAGCAAAGTGATTTCAGATCTGAAGTGATTGAAAATTTCCTTGTTCCTATGCCCCTGTGTGACTGAGTAGTTGTATCCAGACCAAATTTATCTCCTAGTTTCTTGTGAAGAATGCTCTAAAAACATGTCTGTTTACTCATTTCTTGTATCTTTCAAAAATTTCAAATTTATGTCTTTGTGTGATAGAAAAAAGTTTCAGGAATGAGTATTCTTTTGAAATTATTTTTCTCAAATTCATTATCTGAAAATAAGCAAATAAGTGAGGAGTCAACAAATTTTCACATGTACCTAGATTCTACTATTCACGGAATGTTGAGTTTGATTATGTCACAGGATATAAAACTGGAAGCAAAAGTGTATATTCCCAGTGAGTAAAGTGGCAGAAAAACAAAGCTGTCATCATCAAGAAAAAGAATAGCACATGCCTTTATGAGTTTAAAAATTGTGGTGATCAGGTTTGTTATACAGAAAGCATAAGCCCTAAGATACAGCGCTCTCCTAAAAATTTGAAACACAGGCAGAGTGATTCATATGTATTCTATATGTTACTACCCATAGATTATCAGGTACCTGCCCCCGAGCTGCTTCAAGTATATGAGCTTTTAAATGTGGAACCTTATAAGTCACGTTTGAACACAATAACTGTATTTTACCTTTGTATTGACATTTCTTGTTATATTTATAACCATTTTCCCCTTCTGCCCACATCCTCATAGAAAATGTAGACACTACTGTCTGTGGTGTGGGCAGCAGTGTTTTTGCACACATAATGGGGATGGAAGGATCCAGCATTGGAGAAGGGACACAGACATAGTGTGGAAAATTGCAGGCTAGAACTTGTCATCTACCACATAATTCAAATTAAGAGACCCTGTATCCTCTGTACCATATACCCTCCTCAGGGGTCATACATCATGTCCTATATGGAGAACACTAGAAACTAAGGCAAAAAAAAAATACAAAATGTGCATCAGAACTTTGGTGATAATATTTTGAGAAACATGTTCAGGTCTTATTCATAAGATGTTAATTAAAGGAAAAAACTACTTGCTATTAGCCCTGATAGTTGTGGAAAAATTAAATCATTTCAGTTCTACCACCCCTGTAATATCTCTTACACAGCTACAGTAGCATGCTGTCTAACGCTATCACACCAGCTATTAATAAATTCCACGCAGTAGATGACTGAATTCAAAGCAGTTTAAACTTTAATATAGAACCCAGATTGCAAAGTTGAATTTATGAAACCCCTAAAAGCAGAAAAATGGGCAAGAGTAAGATATTCAATCTGATAATTTTGTACAAAAAGACAGTGGGAAAGAAGGAAATTTGTGTCTGAGAATCTCCAGTGGCCATGTGAATACTGTCACTGCAGAGCAGTTTTTCACGGTGGAGTGAAGGAACAGCCCATAGTGTTCGCTGTTCGATTATTATTTCCACATTGTATCCCAGTCCTCCTAGCAGATGTTACAGGACTCTCAGACTGAGACAGGGAAGATAAACCTTAGAGGAGAAATGGCTTAAGAGGCAGGAATATATTCCGTGCACAGTAAACAGAAACAGTTGTTGCCTCAGAGCAGAAGTAGCAGGTATCGCAGCACTTTCCTGTCTGTGCTAAGTCTCCACTGGCTCTGCCTCCCGCGGGTGTCAGCAGCAGGCTTCCTTCTCTGG
>JABTXL010005465.1:699869-746386 GCA_025134845.1 Neodon shergylaensis
CTCCTGGCTAGAGTCCAGCTATCAGCTGGTAGCTGATCTAGCCATAGTCTGACAGTAAACTGCTCCAGAGAAGGAAGCCTGCTGCTGATACCCGCGGGAGGCAGAGCCAGTGGAGACTTAGCACAGACAGGAAAGTGCTGTGAAACATCATACTTCTGCTCTGAGCCACCTGCTCCTGTTTACTGTGCACGGAATATATTCCTGCCTCTCAAGCCATTTCTTCTCTAAGGTTAAGCTTCCCTGTCTCAATCTCAGAGTCCTGCATCTTCTGCTAGGAAGACTATATACTGTGGGAATAATTTTCCTACAGCAACCAGGTATGGGTTGTTCCTTTTCTTCACTGTGAAAAATAGGTCTGAAGTGATAGTATTCACATGGCCACTGGAGATTCTCAAACACTGTTTTTATGTTTCCGACTGTCTTATTATGCAAAATTATCACATTAGATATCTTGTCTGCTTTTTTAGGGGTTTGAAAATTTTAGGACATCACTATTGCTTAGGGCTTATGCTTTTGTGTAACAAACCTGACTACCTCAAATTTTAAACTCATAAGGAGATTTCTTATTCTTTTTCTTCATGCTGAAAGCTTTGTTTATCTGCCACATTACAACACTGGGGATAGACATTTTCGCTTCCTGTTTTATATCCTGTGACATAGACAAGCTGAACATTCCACTAACAATAGAATCATGAATGCACACCAAAAAATCATTTTAACTTGATGACTATGTTTCAAATTCCAGTGTGTAGTGGTTTTTTTTTCTGCTTTGGGTTCCTATGACACAGCTCTCAAATAAAGACATGTATAGTGATTCTTACATGAGAATAAGTGGCTCTTCTCCTCTTCCCTAGATTTCTATACTTATTTATTATCTGTGTCTGACAACTCTGCCAATTTTCCTTACCAACCTAGGCTTTGTCTTAGGTTTTGTCTTTAGCTCTTGTTTTAGACAAATCATGTTATTTTTGGCAGTTGAGGTAACACTGCTTTATAACATTCAACAAATGCCACATAAAGAATACAACACATCTTTGTGTCGTTAAATATTCAATATCATAAATTGATGTAACACAACTTAAGGTAATATTTTACAACACCTGTAAGTTGTATGCAACTGTATTCGGTTGGCTGATCCTACACACCGTGCCAAGTAACACAATTAACAGGTCACTTTTTCCCAGGAAGTCCTCCTACCAGGTGCAACAGAAATGAAACAATCACCAAATGCAAACCTGTGTGGGAGTGGCAAACCTTACTCTTAGTTTGTCTGATAATTTGAATTGTTCCCCACAGATTTGAGCAGGTGACTTATACAGGACTATCATCTCTGCCCTACAACTCACATCTTGGAGAGTTTAGCTGGGCCAACAAATGAAAGCTCCTCTCAGCTATTCTTGAAGTCTGTCCATACCCACATAGAAGAGCAAGCCGACTCACAATACCCTTGCCTGAGTACCAAATTTCCCCCTCGTATTTTTTATATAAAACCCTAATTGATCATTTTTCCTCATAATGGTGATATATGAGTATTTTATGGAAGATAACAGAATGCACCACAAAAAGAAATAGTGCACCTAAGGTGCCAGAAGGGAAATTTGAAACAATCTGTGCTGAGTCTGATTTCCTCCAGAAGAAATAGAATCTGTGCTCATGGCTTATAATGAGGATAAAAAGCCTGTCAAGAAGTTTGTAGAAGACATCTATGATAAATAACTGAAGTTGAAGACATGTCTATCACTAATGTGGTAATTTATCCAATGCTATTTGATCACTGTGCTACCAATTTTTCAAGATTAATTGCCAAATAATACCCACATTCCTTATCAAATTATATGACTTGAACATGAGATCAAGTTTTGAAGAAGAGAAACATGCAGGGAAAACAGGTGGGATCTTTAAAGTGGCTTTAAGGCATTTTTAGCAGGAGATTACATGAGATTGTTACAGAAGGTAGCAGCAGTTTATCTACTATGTTGATAGACAGATTTATGACACAACATGTAGGCATTTACAAGGCCACCCTGCACTAGGATATCAAAGACTTATCACGTTTGAATAGTCAAACTATATCAACCTGACTTGAAGTACATGAATGAGAAATTTCCAAAGGCAAAAGTGGTGTGTGCATAACAGGAGTGCAGTGGGAGCATGATCAGTCAATGTTATCAGAGTGGGACCATGAAGGAGAGTTTCACTAATGAGCTCTAGGGGATAGAAGTGGAATAGCTCAAGGTCACATTCCTACTCAATTTAATGCATTACATACTTTCCAACATATTCAAAAATTAGGTAAAATAAATAATAGAAATAGTTCCTGTACACTTTGCTTTCATTTGATATTAGTATCTTACTAGTTATGAAGATTATGAAACGCACTCAGAACACTCATCCAATGCTGGTTGGAAATCAAACTTCTGCAACCACTTTGAAAATTAGTGTGGCAGTTTCTCAGAAAATTGGGAGTAAACCTACCTCAGGATCCAGCAATACCACTTTTGGGAATATACCCAAAAGATGCCCATCCATACTACAAAAGCATTTGTTCAATTATGTTCATAGCAGCATTATTTGTAATAGCCAGAAGCCGAAAACAACCTAGATGCCCCTCAACAGAAGAATGGATAAAGAAAGTGCGGCACATCTACACATTAGAGTAGTACTCAAAGGTAAATAAACTATGACATCTTGAATTTTGCGTACAAGTTGTTAGGAGTAGAAAACACTATCCTGAGTGAGATAACCCAGACCCAAATATACGAATATGGTACGTACTCACTCATTAGTGTAGTCTAGTTATAAAAAAGGACATTGAGGGCTGGAGAAATGGCTCAGCCGTTAAAGGCTAGGCTCACAACCAAAAAAGGACATTGAACCTATAGTTCATGATCCTAGAGAAGCTAAGTAATAAGATAAACCCAAAGAAAAATGTATATAGATCCACATGGAAATTGGAAGCAGACAAGATAGCCTGGCCACAGTCGGGAGCATGGGGGTTGGGAGTAGAGGAAAAAGGAGAGGAGGAGGGAGATGGGAGAAGGGGAAGGTTTGTGAGAGCTTGGGGGAGTGGGATGGTTGAGATGTAGGAAGGACAGATATGGATGCAGGGAAGGAGATACCTTAATGAGGGAGTTATTTTGAGGTTGGCAAGAGGCTTGGCTCTAGACGCATTCCCAGGAGTCCATGGGTATGACCCCAGGTAGGACCCTGGGCAGTGGAGGGGAGGGTGCCTGAACTGGCCTTGTCCCATAGTCAGACTGATGACTAGCTTGAATATCACCTTAGAACCTTCATCCAGTAACAGAAGAGATAAGAGTCAGAGACCCACATTGGAGCACTGGACTGAGCTCCCAAGGTCCAGTTGAAGAGCTGGAAAAGGAGAATATGAGCAAAGAAGTCAGAACCATTAGGGGTTCACCCACTGAGACAGTGTGCCTGAGCTAATGGGAGCTTACCAACTCCAACTGGACTGGGAATGAAGGAGCATTGAATCAAATTCTTCCTTCTGAATGTGGTTTACAGTTGGGGCAGATTGAGGGGCCATTGACAATGGAACTGGAATTTGTCACTACTGCATGTACTAGATTTTTGGGATCCTATTCACTTTGGATGAATACTTTGCTCGGCCTGGATGAAGTGGGGAGGGCCTTGGACTTACCACAGGGCAGGGTGCCTTGACCTCTCTTAGGACTAGAGGGGGGTTGGAGGGAGGGTGTGGGGAGGAATGGGAGGGAAGTAGGAGGAGGGGAGGAAGTGTGGGAATTTTTATTGGTATTAGTTTTAAAGTACAAAGAATAACTTGAAACAAAAAAAAACAATATTCTCAAACGTAAGGAATTACATCTATGAATTTAGACTTCTGTGGCAAGAAGGCTGGAATTGGGGAAATACAAAGGATAGACTCAGAAATAAGAAAGTAGTAGAATATTTGGCTGCATAAAAGGAATATCTGTGGTTCTCTGCTTAATATCTCCTGTTATTATTGCTTTATGGTTTACAGTCTACACAGTGTCTTATATGGCTCTATCAGCAAACTGAGAGAGAGGAAATAATAACCACTGTTGCCTGTAATTGGAATTCATTTATTAAAATCAGGAAAACAATCATTACCACTTTATCTCAGGCTAAGAATCATTGAATTAAGAAATTTGAGTTCTTACAAAGTATGAGATTGCTTGTTTTGATTGGCAAATTCAATACCATTGAGAAACACTGTGCCATTCTGACATTGCTAATATACCACTGCATGCAACTAGGTGGTGATGATACATAGATCAGAAAACGTTTACACTTATCATCAACTAAGTATCATCAATAATTTTGGGTGCATAATTTCATCAGCATTAAATATAACATGCTAATATCCTGTGTAAGATTCTTAAAGGCTAAATCTTAAAAGGGTGGTTTATGTTATTTTATCAGATGATGAAAGGGAAAGGACAGATTTCCACATAGCCCTGAGAGTCTGTCAATGTGCTGGTATTAGATTCCATAGCCATGCACACAGATTATTTACATGAACACATGTCATAAAATAGAGAGTAAACACATGTACTAAGGATAGAGTATTGATTGGAGGGGAATTCTTGTGATTGTTGTGAAAGAAATGTAGTCAATACTTTAATATGTATTTTCACACATTAATAATGAAGAGAATATGTTATGAGTATAAATTGGCTCTTTGAAACCACAGTTAATGCCAAATGCATGCAGACATGTGTGGAGCCACAAAGAAAATCTTAAAAGCAAATAGGCAATTGTTGAGTTTTTATAGATAATTGAATATTTCTTTCTAAAATTAATACCTCACATTTTTAATTCTCATGACATTGTTATATACAGCTTGAAAATTGGAGATATTCAGAGCAGGGCTTGAAAGTCCTTTGTTTTTTCTCACAAGACAAAAATCTCATTTCTGGAACACACAAACATGTGTGTGTGTGAGGTACAAATGTATATACATATACACACTCATTTTTAAAAAAAAATTCAAGGGACCCTGGATGTTTAAATACTGATGATGTAAACTATTTACAATCCAATAAGGATCATCAGGAAAACTAAATAGTTCCATAAGTGTAATTATTCTAAACATATTTTAAATATGTATTAATGTACATTTATTTATAAATATATAGAGCTGGTTTTGAAGTTGAACTCTGGCTCAGTCCCTCTCCAATTCCAAGCCCGTTCGTAAGAGAAATCCCAGAGTTTCTGTCTCATGTCAATAGCCATGATATGGGACAAAAGAATAATAATTAATAATAATAATAATAATTTATAAACTTTCTTTGCCTTTCCTCATATCTGTTTCTGTCTTTATAATACCTTTCATTGAATATATATGTCTGTATATGTCTATATAGATGATACTTAAGTTTCCCATAAGAAACAATAAATTTTCCTGCAGGAATCTTTGAAGTTTTAAGGAAGAAGATGGGGCCCCACAACATTGGATCCACCTGGTTAAAATGACTTCATGATGCTGATAGCACTACTACAAGACCTGTTTTTTGGTACTAGCTGCACAAGACAGTTCCAACTTGGGTAGTGAAAATGGTGCACATCTTTTACAACATTCTGGCCAGATCTCTACAAAACACTCAGAGACTATTTGCAATTTTACCAGAACAAATATTGATCTTGTAATTTAACCATCATTTACTTTCATAGGAACCCCTAGGAAGAACGTCTCCCCATGACAGCTGGAAGCAATTTTAGAGGACAATGTCCCCTCTCCAAGCAGAGTTTGCCCTCATGTTTAGGGACATCATTTAGGGGTTGATTATAATTGGTATGTGGTTGATGGATGAAGGAGGTATTTTATAGGCTCAGGGTTGTTCTTGAAAAAAAAAAGGGGGCTAATTGGTGATGGGATAATAGATTGGTATTTGTGAGTTATTGTTTTTTAGACAATTATATTGGTATAGATTTTTGTATATTGATATAAAGTTAAATTATATTGAATATTGTATGTGAGTATGCTTCTACCTCTGTTTAAAACATTTTTATATATTGATATATATTGTATTGATATATATATTTACCATATTGCAGTGTACATTTCTACCTCTGATTAAGATACTTATATATTGTTTATATAATGATATACATTGTTTACATTTGGAGGTCATTGTCCTCATTTATTGCACAGTTGAAATAGACCTGTATGTCACGAGGAATTGGAAGCTGTCATCAGAAACCTCCCTACCAAAAAAAGCCCTGGACCAGATGGTTTCAATGCAGAATTCTACCAAAACTTCCAAGAAAAGCTAATACCTATACTCCTTAATGTGTTTTACAAAATAGGAATAGAAGAGTCATTGTCAAACTCCTTTTATGAAGCTACAGTCACCCTGATACCAAAACCACACAAAGACTTAACCAAGAAAAAGAATTACAGACCAATCTCACTCATGAACATTGATGCAAACATTCTCATTAAAATACTGGCAAACCGAATCCAAGAACACATCCAAAAAAATTATACATTATGATCAAGTAGGCTTCATCCCAGAGAGGCAGGGCTGGTTCAACATATAAAAATCTATCAATGTAATCCATCATATAAATAAACTGAAGGAAAAAAAAATATGATCATTTCTTTAGATGCTGAAAAAGCATTTGACAAAATTCAGTACCCCTTTATGATAAAGGTCTTGGAGAGACTAAGGATACAATGTTCAATCCTAAATATAATAAAAGCAATATACAGCAAGCCGACAGCTAACATTAAAATAAATGGAGAGAAACTCAAAGCCATCCCACTAAAATCAGGAACAAGACAAGGCTGTCCACTCTCTCCATATCTCTTCAATAGTCTTTAAGTTAGATAGGTATTGAGAATTATAGATCAATAGTCATCTATGTTTGTCATACTTATATTTAGGCTAATCAGGTTCTTTAGATACGTAGAGATTATATTCAGTATAGATAGTATAATTTTCAACCTCTTTAAAGAGCTGTAGAAAATGGCCTTTAATCAAGCCTAGAGTTCCGTGGTAGTGAGACACAATCACTCCTGGCAACACCTCTCTACACCCAAGAGAATGTTGAGCACCAAAAACACTCCACCTGGAGCCTTTCTTCTTGGCAGAACTGGCCTTTGGGCAAAGAAATGCACATACATCAACCCCTGACAGTGATACAGAGTATCCATAAATGGATAAAACAGGACTGTCATATCCTGCTAAGCCAGGGTAAGACAGTTTTGAAAAGTTTCTTGCATTTGAAAATGGTATGTCAGTTACGTTAGGCCTTAGCCAAAGTTGGTTGCCTCAATATTGCAAATGAGACTTTGGGTGATTGCCCAGGTAGGCAGTTGTCTCTGTCATTTGATGCACATTTTGAAAGTTTCTCGATTGTACTTCCTGTTTACTCAAGTAATATTACTTACCTTCTCAGATCTTTGATGGAGTTGAAGATTAGATAATTGTAGTTACCCTCCTCATGGTTTAGCTAAACTCAATTTCAATACATTATTAAGACTCCTTAAAATAAAATGCCCAGTAAAACTTTTGTTATGTGTTTCTTGCTTAATATTGTTTATTGCTTGTAATTTTATATTTGATATCTGTTCCTATTGTATATAGTTGTATTGGATTCGGTTCGATCTTGTTTAGACAAAAGGGTGAGATGATGGGGAAGCTCAGCCAATCACATCTTGCTTGGGTGTGGAGACCTGGTCCCCAGGGAAGAAAACCTGGAGATCTAGGTGCACTTGCTCTCTGAGCTAGGTGTTCGCCTGACCCATTTGGACGTCAAAACTTTTACTCTGGTCACGTGAGTTTCCCCTGTTTTCAATTATTAAATTATATCTGTTGTTTTGAGCTGGTCTGGTTATTTTTAGCATACCGGTCAAATATGCCTTCATATACATATCTATAAAAATATGTATACATGTATAGACAGAGAGAATATATATATGAAGAAAGCTAACACTCAAGCATTTAATCATTGCAGTTGGGGAATTTGACATGACAAATTAGAAAATGAGATTAACAAGCAGTTATTTGTAGCCCAGAATCACAAAAAGGCAGATTTGACTTTCAGGTAGATAGACAGGTACTATGCCCCAGCAACCGATACAGGATGAATTGCTATTTGCCACAAGTTGTTTTTTTTTCCATTTATCAATTTGAGTCAGAGCACAGGAAAAATGACAATTTTTCCTCTCTTTCCCTTTCAATTTCCCTTCTTCTGCTGCAGCATGCACTTGGGTGGGAGTGGAAAAAAAATCAATAAACATCTAAAACAGAGATCTCCAAGGTTACCCCAGAATTTGCCTTCGTTGCTGAATTTGAAATTATTCTATTCATTAGTCCTTATTTTCTGCTCACTTTGAATGCACACACTCCTTCACTTAGAGCCCAAGAGTGCTAATAAAAGCGTCAGCAGTGCGGGTTCTTTCCACCCGGGCTCTGGCTGTAGACCAGGTCTCACAGTAGGTGAACAAAAGCCCGGCTGTACAATTGCCCAGACTAGGCAGACTGCTCCTCAGTTTTGCAGGAGTCGGAGCTGTGGAAAGCAGCAAAGACAGGGATTGTTTGATTCCCAGCATTGTATCTCCGAGGAACCTGATCCTGTGTTCTATGCAGCAAGTAGGATCCTGCTACTGAAGGTACTGCTTCTCTTTCAAGATGTGAGTTTTTTTCTAAATTTCTATATTCTTACGTTAATATTAAACTGTATATTTTAAGAGCATGATGTGGCTCTGTAAAATCAAAATTGATGTCAAATGCATGCATACATTGTGGAACCACAAATAATATATGAACAAAAGAGCAATTTCTTCAAATATACAAATCTTATGACTATTTCCTTTTAAAAGGAATGCCTCAGATTATTGCATAATCATCAGGACACTATTACATACAGTATGCAAATTGGGGACGTTCAGAGAATGGGCAAAAATAACATTTCCACTTACAAACAAGCATGTAATTTCAGGCACTGAAATATATTGAATAAATGGTTAAATTTAAGCTGAAATTAAAGCATTTAAATATTATATGTGAACTCTGATACAGCATATCATAAATGACAGAAAAAAAAACAATTGGCAGCAAAGATTTATAATCCCCCTCCTACAGGCAGAAATTTAAGCTTTTGAGTATATAGCCAGGATGCAGATGCTGGTAGACAAATATAGGATCACTGCATACTTGTGACGGATGTTTCGTTTCATTTTGTTTTGTTTGTTGTTGTTTTGTCTTGTTGATATATGAGACCTTACCTAGGGAAATCACATTTTCCCTCATATAAAATTTCAATTGCTCAGCTTCAGCTGCAAAATACTTTCAGGTTGGCCCAAGAATGAATCAGCAACTCAGATGGAAATCTCAAATATTGCCATAGTAATTGCCTTCTTTGCTAGAATTGAGATCAGTCTCCTTATTGGTCCTTAAACCATGCTCAATTTGAATGCCCATACTCCTTCAATCAGAGCCCAGGAGTGCTTATAAAAGCATCAGCAGTGCAGCTTCCTTCCAGTGGGGCTCTGGCTATAGTCCAGGTCTCAGTAGGACCTGGGCTATAGACAGAGCCCCACTGATCAAGCACCCAGACTGGGCAGAATGCTCCTCACATATTCAGGAGTCTTAGCAGGTGAAATGCAGCAAGGCAGGGATTGCTTGTTTCCCAGCATTATAGCTCCATATCACCTGATCCTGAGTCCTATACAGCAAGTACTATCCTGCTTATTAAGGTACTGCTTCTTTTTTAAGATGTGATTTTTTTTTATAAATTTCAATACTCTCATAAATATTAAACAGAATATTTTACTAATATGATGTGGCTAGGTAAAATTGAAATTAATGACAAATGCCTGCAGACATTTGTGAAACCACACATAAAATAATATGAACTAATGTGTAATTTCTGAACCTATAAAAGTATTATGAATGCTTCTTTCTGAAATGAATGCCCCAACTGATTGCTTGATCAGTTGACACTGTTGGATACAATATACAGTTTGGAGATGTTCAGAGAAGGGATGAATGTAACCTTTTCACTTACAACAGAAGCATGCTATTTCAGGCTCTCACATATATATTGGATATTAGATGAAGTTTAGGCATTTAAACACTATATGTGTGGAATCTGACATGGCACTACAGAAAATGACAGCACAAAGAAACAATTTGCAATAAAGATTCATAATAACCCACCTTCTGGCAGAGATAGAAGCTTTTATGTAGATAGCCAGGTTGTAGGCCCTGATAGATGGATATAGGATCTTCCCCTACTTGTGATATTTTTTTTCTCTTGATAATTGAATTCAGTTCCCAGGGAAAATTACGCTTTTCTCTCACATCCATATTCAGTTTCCCCACATCCGCTGCAGCACACAATCATGTGGGAGACAGGAATGAATCAGCATCTGTGAATGATATTGCTAGGTTACCACAGAATTTGCGTCAGTTGCTGGAATTGACATCACTCTCCTTATTGGTTCCTTTTTCCTGGTCAATTTGAATGCACACTCTCTTTCAATCAGAGCCCAGGAACACTAATAAAAGCGTCAGCAGTGCGGGTTCTTGCCAGTCAGGCTCTGGTTATATCCAGGTCTCAGTTGGACCTGGATATAACCAGAGCCTGACTGTACAATTGCCCAGACTAGACAGACTGCTTCACTTGTCTGAGAAGGCAGAGTCTGTGAAAATCAACAAATTCAGAGATTTTATGATTTCCAACCTTATAGCTCAGAGTCATCTGCTCCTGTCTCCTCTGCAAGAATTAGCAACCTGCTTCTGAAGCTAATGCCTCTCTATTAGGATGTGAACCCCCCTGTCTTTGTCTTGAAATGTTGCATCCCCTGTAAGAAAGAAATTCCAATTCAGACATTAGTATCTGACATACACTAGGAGAGCCAGGCTCCTTTCTGCCCCCTGGGAGATCAAGTGTGTGAATTGCTCTAACATTGTCAATGTTCATCAGCCACACTTATATTCTATGAAAATATCAAGCATTAACCTTTGCAGATGCTGCCATTCCTATCACCAAAGTCATGGGTATACATTGAAATATAGTAAAGAAAATTTACTTGTTATGGCCTTGTTGCCCCTTATGGTTACAGGTTCAAATCTCCAATGTCGATTTTTATTTCTTGTGTACTTTGCCTATATGTATTTATTACAAAGGTAGAGCAGATATAATAGTTTGATGCCAAGGTATACATCCAGGTCTCAGACAACAAATGATGAAAGTGGGGAATGCAAAGGACACCATCAGAAAGAGAAGAATGTTGCAGAATGCTTAGTTATATAAAACCAACACCTCTGGGGTCTCTGTACAGCAATATCACCAACATTAATTTTCCCTCTCTGACTTTTCTATGGGCATGTCTGATAGACATTTCTTGGTTGATAATTGATGTTGCTAGGTCATTCCAATGTGCAAAGTCAAAGCATTGGAGAGATGTTTAGGAGATTCATATAAAGTCAAACTATAAGGTGGAAGTATTATCATGCTATCTGCTTTTGTCCCTGCCTCCAGATACATGCATTGTCCCCCTAATTGAAATTACATGATGATGGCCTCTATACTGTAAAAAGAATTAATTCTACTGCTCACAACTTTTTGTAGGTCAGTGTCTTATCAGAGCAGCAGAAAATATGCATGAAAATTAATGAAAGAAAAATACAGGGAGAGAATAAGTATGCAAGACTCAAATGCCAAAGACTTTGCTGAGAGTGCCTTGGCCTGTCTTTTGAACATGGTTTTAAGTAAGTGTAGAAGGTTCCAGAAGCCAAATTGTAACTAGTAGATGCTGGTCAATGTGCATTTCTTCTTGAAGACGTATGATAAAAGAAGTAACTCAGATGTTTTATTTCATCTTTCCCTAGAAAACTAAGCCAGAAGTCACTGCTAAGTAACCTAAATTGCTTCATATGCATCTTAATGTAAGTTGCAGGAATCAGAGACCTAGAAGCAGTCCAGTTTACTGTTCTGCTCTTCCTTTATAACTATTTACATATAATTAAATGCATTCTCAGTCAATGTAAAAACAATAAGAATTCATCATGTCATTAACATAGTTATTGTGATTGTCTGATTTTGCTTTAATCCACCAACCACTAGATAGGCATCAAATCAAGTTTTTACTTTAACGAAATATTTGAAATGTTTTTTTTTCTACAGAAGTTTATATATGTGATCCATCTTGGTTCTACATATAAAATTTGACAGATTTTAAACAAAATATTTTAGTCACTATACTTTTAGATATAGATAATGTATTAGGTAGAATGTAGTCACATAATGTAAATATGCTTAGATATTCCAATACATACTTAAGATCCTTCTCTTAGTCATTATAAATACATCATCCATATTATAGCTTACACTGGCACTTTCAGAGCTTAGAAATGAAATTCCACAAGGACTTTATGTGACTTTTTAATATCTGTCTTGTCATTACCAAAAAGTTCTTTCTTAATATCTCTCCAGAAAAATGCACACAGTATATAAAATAGTCATCGGTTCTTACATATACATATATGTGCATAACTACTCTGTGCTATGTACATTAATATTTATATGTTTATGTATGTGTGTACACGTGTGTATGTTTGCATTTTTGTTTGTATAGCAATGATTTCTTTGTGATGTGTGTATATGTTTGTTTTTGTGCATTTGTATATGTGCATGTGTTTGTTCAGGAAAAACCACTTAGTATTAAATAATCTCTCAGAGGGCTTCTACAGAGAAAACTGATTCTTACTCATAAGCTATTCATTAATTGTTTCTTGCTCTGTCCTCATGAGAAGTTTTCTATAAGCATTGGTATAATAATTGTGTGTTAATCATGCTAATTTTATTTAGATATACATGATGTTGAGATCTCATATGTGCAGCTTCCCTATCTTATATAAAAGATGCTTTCCTCATCACAGATATTCTGCTTCTCTCTATCTTATCATTTTTTCTGCTACTTTTTATATTGATCTCTGACTTTTGGCTATGTAGTAAAATTCAAGAATATTAATTGTGGTTTGACATGCCATGATCTGTTATTATTTTTATTTTGACAGGCTTTATAATTCTGTAATGGTCTCTGTTTGTTGCAAAATGAAGCTTCTCTCCTAAAAGTAAGTTCTAAACTTATCTGTCTGTATAAGTATTGAAATTTTAAATAGAGATAGAAATTCTACTGTTTCAGCAAATAGGTTGAAAAAGGTTCTTCTCCAGGTCAAAAATTTCACCAGCCATGGGTAAATATCTAGGTTTAAATATAAGGCACGACATCTTTTACTAGCCATGACGTAAGTCTATATCATTCAACAGAGATATTGTGAAAAATTCAGATGTGACTTTGAGCCTCTTTTCACTAATACCCTTTTAAGGTCAAAGACAGGGAAAATTTTAACATTTGAAATAGATAGCAAAACATGAAGCTTACCTAGAATTTTTGTGGAAGTGTTAGCAGAATTAAATTAACATACTATGGTCATATAGAGGAGACATAAAAGAGACTCCATACTTTATTAGCAATTTAAGAAATTCTTAAATCAAGGTCACTGGAAAGTAGGTGAGCATAATTAAGAATTTTAACTGAAGCTTGTGAAAGAGTATATAGAGGAGATTTCTGTCCTACTCTTGTTCCATTAGGTGTGAGATCAAATGAGGATAGTACATATATTTGCCCATTTTCAGAGAATTCACCTACTATTCATAAAACAAAATTTGAAAGTGGAAGAACATAGAGAACAGCATCAGAAAAAAAGGGAGAATAAAATAAATGGTTCTACACTTTGGAGAGCAGTGTGGCCCTTAAGTTATATTCTTGTGTTATTTTGTTTTTGAGTTCATGATATTCATTGAGAAGTATGTAGATAGAGACTGCCCTCTCATTTTCCAGGCATCCAATAATCATATAGAAACTATATTAATTGCAGCACTGTTTGGTTAATAGCTTAGGTGTATTTCTAGTTAGCTGTTATATCTTAAATTAACCCATTTCTATTAATCTGTGTATCACCATGAGGCTGTGGCTTACCAAGCAATGTTTCAGTGTTTGTCTTATTCAGTAACTGCATGACTCTGTCTACTTTTTCCCTATCTCTTTCAGCCTGACTATATTCTGTCCTGCTATAAGCCAAAGCAGCTCTATTCATTAACTAATAAAAGAAACACATATACGGAATGACATCCCCCATTATCTCCCCTTTTCTGTCTAATTAGAAAGGAAGATTTTAACTTTAACATAGTAAAATTACCTATACAAAACAATTATCAAGAAAGCATTATAGCTACAATATTTAGTCCATTTACATTTGGCATATTAAAGAAAATACTTTATTATTGATCCAATCTTAGGTGAGTCTAAGGTTTTATATCTAATTTATATTTTATAATAACTAAGTAAAACTATAGTTATCTGTCATCAACTCTTCAAAGACCTCAGAAGTATAATATGTAGTAAGTAAACAAGAAGTCCATTGTAAGCAGCTTCCAAAACACTAGAATTAACAGAGACATCTTGCTGCCTGGAAAGTCACCCAAAGGTCTTCTATAACGTTGGAGCATCCACCTTAGCCTACAGGTACATAGTATCCAAAACACACTTCCATGAAGATCTGTTTTGCCTTGTCTGACAAAGTTCATCAGTTTTATTCTTCTGTGTCCTGCAGAATATCTGGCAGTTTCTTCTATGAAGCAAGAACACTGAAGGATCATTCATCTTTTAGTAAGTTCAGCAGTCACTTATCTGTGGGTCTTGCAAATCCAGTTCATATAGCATAAAATGAAGTAGTCCAGGCAAGAACAATCTCTTGCCCAAATAACTAGTTTTACTACATTTAATGCAAATTCCATAACGGGTTTCTTCAATGTCCCTCATTCTCTCTTAAGTAATTGCTGCTATCAGAATCAGACATTTCTGACTTTGGAGAAAAATCTAAGTTCTTAAAACATTTTAAATGCCATATTCTTTAAGACTTTGAAGTGTTGAAGATTATCTAACTAACTGAAATATATCTCTGTATATCTAAAAAATCTAAGTAATATGACTGCATTTTGACTATTATAGATGACTATCTGTTAATCTGTATTTCTTAATTATATATTACATTTTTAAATGAGCTACACACACATAATAGCTTAATCAAGAGCAAAAGATACATATACATAGTGTAGCAAAGTCAACCTTAAATCTGTATCAATAGACCAAGATCCATAGCAAAGTATTCATATCTATATAATCTTATTTATATTTTAGAAATTGTCTGTGACTTTTAATTACTTATAATCAGCCCAATTTAAATGAAAATAAACATTTACAAATAGTCATTTTGGGAATTTGAGCTTTTCTCCCAAAACTGCTTCCTGCTCTTTTTTAAGCAAAATATTTTTAGGTATTCATGGAGACCTTTCACGGGGCATTGTTCTATCAAACCACATTAGGCTGGAAAGAATTTTCAGGTTCTCATCTTCCGTGGAAACAAAAGCAGAACCTCTTTTCCAAAGTAACGTATGATGTGGGAGTGTCATATATCAATCTGTTGATTTCATTGGTTAAGTAATAAAGGAACTGCTTGGCCCTCATAGGTTAAAACATAGGTGGGAGGAATAAACAGAATAGCATGCTGGGAGGAAGAGGAAGTGAGCTCAGACTGGACAAGCTCTGCTCTCTGGAGCGGAGAAGCCATGCTCCAGTCTCCCAGATGGACGTGAGCGATGAAGCTCCAACCCAAGATGGACGTAGGCTAGAATCTTCCTGGTAAGTGCACCTTGGGGTGCTTACACAGATGATTAGAAATGGGCTAGTCCAGGTGTGAGAGTTAGCCGAGAAGAGGCTAGATAGAAATGGGCCAAGCAGTATTTAAATGAATACAGTTTGTGTGTTGTTATTTCGGGCATAAGCTAGCCGAGCAGGCGGCTGGGGTGCTGGGGACGCAGCCCCGGCCGCTCTTATTTCAACAAATGGCGCCCTAACGTGTGGACAGCTAAATCCACTGAAAGCCTGAGAAAGCTTGGGAAAGAATGGAGTGAAGCATGTTTTCTTGGTAGCAGCGATTTCTCGGGTCTGCTCTGCTTGCTAGAAGCAAGCAAGCGCTCTCTCTAAGAGAAGCTTCCTGACTCAGCTTTAGCTGCAAATTCCTGCAGCTCTTTTAAGAGGTCCTGCCACAAAACACTTAAACGGTGTCGACGAAAAGTAAACGCATGCTTTTCGGTTTTCAGCCTTAGCAGGAAAAAAGCTGTGCCATTTAAAAATGCCAGCTTTCTGGGCTGTCCTGAGAGGGCAAACTCTGACTCTTTTACGCAGGCGGTTCGTGCGGTTTGCAAGCACAGGCTGCTGAAGCTCGCTTGCTGGCAGGGACCTTGAAACGCCAGAGAGTTGTGGCAGTAAAAATGGCTACAGCCTGTATCTCAGCCATGAGGCCGGAAAGCTAAGGAATGGGCTGGATCTAGCTGGCAAAGCCACGGCTTTAGTCCTACTGATATTGCTTGGTAATTTAAAGGCTCGTGTGGTCAGAAAAAGAGAGCTATACAGTAAAAAGAGATTCAAAGACAAAGAAAATTTCTAAATGAAACGTTTACAGTGTGTTAAAAATATATGCAAGCTAAAAGTTAAAAGTTCTTAAAAGTAAAAAAAGGAAGAAAGTAATTGGGTGTGGTAGTACACACCTTTAATCCCAACACTTGGAAGGCAGAGGGAGATTGACCTCTGTGACTTCAAGGTACTGTAGCATACACCTTTAATCCCAATGCCTGGGAGGCAGAGACAGGCGGAACTCTGAGAGTTCAAGGACAGCCTGGTCTACAGAGTTATTCCAGGACAAAGAGACTATAAAATAAAAGTAAATATAAACAATATAAAGCGTACGAAGATGGAAAATACACAGAGAATTTTGATACTGTATGCTATTATGCTCTCTTTGAATTGTTTGAATGCTGAGGAAGGAGCAACAGCTGCCAAAAGATATTTGTTTATAAATGTTGCTGAACTAATCCAACATAGATATTATCAAAATGCCTTGACTTTGAAATTTGGATCTAAGGACATGATACTTTGGAAAGGAGTTTCTTATTTTGTCTTCACAGAGGATGAGACCCTGTTCATTTCTTTTATTCCAATTTGGTATGATACACCACGCCCTCCTGAAGAATTGCTGTAAACATCTTCAGAAAATTGCTTTGCTCAACTGCCAACTGAGATGAATCTAGCACACAGGTTATACCATGAAAGACCTAATTAACGACGCCCCCATTCAGCAGGAAGCAGTTTGGAGAGAAAAAACTGCGCCCATGTTCCCAAATATGGTTTATAAACATTCTTTTACATTTAAAGGGGGATATGATATAGATATGAACAATTTGCATTAGAATAGATTTTGCTTTATTGATAGAGATTTAAGGTCAATTTTGTTATATGTATATGTATTTCTGATATTGATTAAGGTATTGTGATTATGTAGTTCATTTAAAATGTAACGTATAATAGGAAATATAGGTTGCTAATGGATAATTATCGATAATAGTAAAGCTTGTAGTCATGTTAGTTAGATTTTCTAGATATATAGAGATATATTTCAGTTAGATCGGCATTCTTCATATCTTTCAAAGACTACGGAATATGCTATTTAAATGTTTTAATAACTTAGGACTTTTAATGACAATGAGACACTCTGCTACTGGCAGCACCAATCTACTTCAAGAGGAAGATGGGCATCGAAGAGGATCCTTATGGAGTTTGATAGCCATTTGGGCAAGAAAACTGCTCTTGCCTGGACTATTGCATAAACTGGACACAGAGAACCCGCAGAGAGAGGACTACTGAACTTGCCTAAAGGTGAGATGATCTTTCAGGGTTCCTGATTCATGAAGGAGTCTGCGAGACATTCTGCAGGACAAGCAGATAGTGACTGCCTTTGAAATTTCCTGCTTTGTGGAAATGTCTGCTGGAAACTATGGGCCTGTAGGCCGAAGATGGATGCCCCAACGGTACAGAGGAACTTTGGGTGACTGTCCAGGCAGCAAGATGTCTCTGTCATTTCTAGAGTTTTGGATTTCTTGTTTGCTTAGGTAATATTGTAAATTTCTGGAGTCTTTGGAGTTAAGAATAGTTAGCTATAGTTATAGTTTTCCTTAGTTATGATAAAGATTATTGTAATTTTTACTTGATAACTGTTTTGTTATACGTAATTTTGCTATGTTAAAGTGAAAGCCTTTCTTTTTTGTTTAAACAGAAAAAGGGGAAGTGATGTGGGAGTGTCATATATCAATCTGTTGATTTCATTGGTTAAGTAATAAAGGAACTGCTTGGCCCTCATAGGTTAAAACATAGGTGGGAGGAATAAACAGAATAGCATGCTGGGAGGAAGAGGAAGTGAGCTCAGACTCGACAGCTCTGTGCTCTGGAGCAGAGAGACGCCATGCAGCTCTCTCCAGGGCAGACATGCAGCCAGCCACCAGGTCAAACATGCTGAATCTTTCCCGGTAAGACGGGTGCTACATTTTATTAGAGATGGGTTGATCGGGATATCAGAATTAGCCAGTAAGGGCTAAAGCTAATGGGCCAAGCAGTATTTAAATGAATACAGTTTGTGTGTTGTTATTTCGGGGCATAAGCTAGCCGAGCAGGCGGCTGGGGTGCTGGGGACACAGCCCCGGCTGCCCCTATTTCAACAAACGTATCCTTAGAGTCAAATTTCAAAGTCAAGATACCTTTATGCTGGTTTAACTTAGCAGCCTCCAGAGTAAAATGTCTCTCTACAGTCAAAAGATTCAAAGAAAGCACATTAATATGCGTAATAATGACTCTCTGTGTAACCCCATGTTTATATGGCTTATTTTTCTTTACTCCTTGAATCTATAACTGTCTGTACTCTTTTATATTACTTTTACTGACCCTTTAAAGACTTTGCTCTATTTTTTAAAACTATTTTATTTCTTTTTACAACTGTTTATACTTTTTTTCTTCTCTCTCTTAAAACTATGTACATTGATCCAACACTGACCCATTCTAAGATCTTTTTTAATCTGACTCTCTCTTTACTACATATCTATAATCATTTTCTGACCAGAAGCACTTTTTAAAATGTTAATTTGGCACAGGTATGACCAACTCCATGGCCCTGCCTGCTTTCTCTGCCCAGTACAACATGGTGGAGATATGATCACCACTAGTTTTGCTAGCCATGATCACCTCCTCAACTCTAGGAACAGAGCAGATCTATGTTGCCATTAAGTAAGTTGTAGCACTCTGCTCACAAAACCCAAGTGCTCTGTAGCAAGACCTCTCGATAAGGCCAGAATCATTCGTGTCAGCATGAACCAAAAAATTGGCTCTTAAAGAAGTGACTCAAGTTTTGCCACTAATGCTGGATCAGGAAGCCTCTTAAGGGAACCTCACTTTTGATCACTGCCATCAAACAGAGCCTATTGAGAAATCATGGCTACCAAGAAGCTGTTCTTAAGTCTGTTCTTTTGTGTCTAGAATTCCTTCCCAAGGACTCTCAGTTTTTATGTGGATGTAATAGCCCCTTGTTGGTGCACCATTTTATAGATGGAGGCTGTTTTTTCATTTTCTGGTCACCTAAAACCCAAATAATTATACAGAATGTATATTAATTCCAACACTATTTGGCCAATAGCTTAGTCATATTTCTAGCTAGTTCTTATATCTTAAATTAACCCATTTCTGTTAATCTGTACATCACCATGAGGCTGTGGCTTACCAGGCAGCTACAAGGCATTCACTTGATTCTGCCTACTTTCTCTATATATCTCTTACAGCCTCTCTATATTCTGCTCTGCCATAGGCAAAAACAGCTTTATTCATTAAGCGATAAAAACAACACATGCACAGGACAACCTACATCACAAGTGGAAGGCTAAGTCAGCAACATGCTTTTTTGAGAGTATAAGCACCTAGAACTTTTTCCTAGAAAAATAATTAAAAACAAAGCATTCTTCCTTTAGCGTGCAATCTCATATTTGTAGTCAGAACAGTAAAAGATACGTCTCTGAGTTTTACTGTCTAGGTAGCCTAGACATTTTTATCAAGTTTCACTCTGTGAGAAACATCTTGTCAACTGATGAAGAGGTAAAACACCTCTTCATTGAATCAGTTTTTTGATGGATATTTAAGGATACTTGCACTCATGAAATCCAAACATTTGGGACTGCATGCAATATTCTTTAAAAAGATAGTAACAGCCCAACTTCCCAGATGGCTGGTGGAAGAACTCATGAAACCCTACACTATTAAGGTGCTTATTTCTTTGAATAAGCTGATGTTGAGAAGAGAGTATGATTTATTCTGGGATGCATTTCCTGAGAGTCTACCCATATTCCAGTAGGTGGTGCAATATCCATGAACACACAGATAACATGAATGAACTCAATTGCTATTAAGGAAAAGACAAAGTATAAGAAGTTTAGTTGTAATAGTGATAGTGGTGTTTTGATTAGAATTATAGTGTAAGGAATATTTAAGATTTTTCTGAAAGTGAAATGTTCATGTATTATTATTGGATAAAAATATTTTATGAATAATAATTATACCTTAAGAACAATAATATAACTAGATCTAATGTCACCACTTTAATTCACCACCACATAGAACATATGTAGACATAAAACCTTGAGAATATTCATATTTGAATAATTTCATTCCTAAAATGAATACCTCTTAATTTTTTCTGTATTATGATGACACTATGTGGTATTCTATGCTAATTGAATATTTCTGAAGCTAGGCTTGAATACAAAATTTCCTTTTACAATTAGAATCTCTTTTTAATGGCACAATAATAGACATATGTATTATCTATTCTTATAATTCAATCAAATTAGCTCTTGGAGAAGTTGACACATCAAAATGCAAAGAGTTTGGAGCAAACTAAACAGAATGTCCCAGACATAAACAAGAGGCTTTCTTGTATATAGCAAAAGTCTAAGTCCAGGCAACCAGATACATACCCTGCCCCTAGATACCACTGGCTGGTTTAGCGTATGGTAAAGTATAGCAAAAACTCAGTGTAAATTACAATTTTCCTGTCTTTCTCCTTTCACTTTCTTTGCCTCTGCTTTAATAGATGTGGCTATGGGAGAGTCAGATAAAAACAAAACAAACAAACAAAAAACAAATAAACAACAAAAACAAAAACAGCCCTGATGGTTCTCTCCCACAATACAGCAGGCTTTTGACTCCCTATTTTAGGATTGATCTCTCTCTTACTCCAATCTTATTAGATTGAAGACAGAGGTAACAAGTAGTAATTTAATTCTTTGTACAAAGGTTTTAACAGTTAGGCTTTAGGCTGGGGTTGTACTCTTTGCTAGTTCAAAGCTCTAGTCAGGACTTTTACTACAAGATGCTCAGCAGAGGAGGAATGAATGCTCTGAGAATTGCGAGAGAAAGAGACAATGGAAACTCAGTACAAGTAGGGATGTACTGGCATTCACTATGGTCTTATTGAGTCGCATGCTTTAATTTTGTGCAGAATGTGCTCATGTATCTGAGGCCACTAATTTTGATTATAATTCTGTCATTCGTGCCTCAAACCTCCATCATCTGTAGGGATAGTAGTTTACTTTAGCTTTTAAGACCTGACAGAAAACAGAGGTATGCTGTTAGTAACAGTAGTTTGGGGCAAAGTTTATGAGAGTATTTTCTCTGAATTAAAGCCTTTCCCTTGGTGGAACAATTTTTTAATGGTTCCAATGATTTATTAATTTACATGGTACAGGAGACTTACTAATTTGAAGCAGCTTAATTCCTTTGTTTCATTTATATAAATAGTTAATGATTCATGGGGAAGAGGTGACTGTTTATATACTTTTATTTGTTGGCCTGTATCAGAGGAATAGACCTCTCTTCATATCTCTGTAGGAAAATGCAAATATCAGGAAAGGATATTTAGTTCCATATAAAATTTCTGTTTGTTTTCTTTATGTATAAGTCATATTTTCACTAGAATGAAAGATTGGAATATCTAAGAGTCTTGTTCTAGAGACTTTTGTCTCCAAAGTTACTGAAGCCAAGCAACCATGAGCACACCTCCTGTTTTATAAGTACATTTCCAATTACAGTAGACCACCTTTTTCTTTCCTCTAAAGCCTGTATCTTTAGGAAAGATCAGAAAACAAATCCCACAAGCGGAATAGAGAGGTTGGAAATAAGACCAGATGCATGCTCTACATCGGCATATATATATAAGAGGCCATGCCCCAGTGGGCGGGTAACCACTAGCTGTAAGACTTCCTACAGCACCACCCCTTTTGTTTAAATAAGAGGGTTCTAAGCCTAATGCAAAATTATGTACTATAAAAACAAATATATTTAAGAATTATTCTATCCAAGCTAATTTAAATCTTGTGTATAATAAATAATTTGGCCAACTCATGAGAGGAAAGTAACTACAACTATCTATTCTTTAACCCCCACATAAGATCTGAGAAGGGAAATAATATTACTTGAGTAAGCAGGAATTGCAATCAAGCAATTCCACAATGTGCAACAAATGACAGAGACAACTGGCTACCTGGGCAATCACCCAAAGTCTCATTTGCAACAATGAAGCAACCAAATTTGGCTAAGACCTAGAATACCTGACATACCATTTTCAGAGGCAGGGAAGTTTTCAAAACCATCTTATCCTGTCATGACAAGATTTGACAGTCTCGCTTATTCATTTTCAGATAGGCAACATATGACTGTCTAGAAGATGTCGTGGTTGAAGATTCGCATTGGTGACAGGGATGGTCTTGAACCATTTTAGTTTCTGAGCGCTTTAGTTTCCAGCCTTGGTACTGTTTAAATACTGAGAAATGTGCTTTGCTTGACAAATTAAACACAATTAAATCAATTCCATACATGGAACAAGAAACCCAGAACTCACAGGCAGGAAGCAGAAACCAGAAGCTGAACAAGTCACCACACAGCAAGGAACCACCTCAGGGAATACAGCAGTTGTGCATTGATGTGGGAGTGTCATATATCAATCTGTTGATTTCATTGGTTAAGTAATAAAGAAACTGCTTGGCCCTCATAGGTTAAAACATAGGTGGGAGGAATAAACAGAATAGCATACTGGGAGGAAGAGGAAGTGAGCTCAGACTCGGCAAGCTCTGCCCTCTGGAGCAGAGAAGCCATGCTCCAGTCTCCCGGACAGACATGAGCGATGAAGCTCCAATCCAAGATGGACGTAGGCTAGAATCTTCCCGGTAAGCGCACCTTGGGGTGCTTACACACACTATTAGAAATGGGCTAGTCCAGGTGCGAGAGTTAGCCCAGAAGAAGCTAGATAGAAATGAGCCAAGCAGTATTTAAATGAATACAGTTTGTGTGTTGTTATTTCGGGCATAAGCTAGCAGGCGGCTGGGGTGCTGGGGACGCAACCCCGGCCACACCTATTTCAACAGTGCATGCGCTTGGGAAATTTTCAGTTCCCACACATAGTAAACTCTGCTGTGGCAGGGATTCTAAACAAAAAAAAAAAAAAAACTTAGCTAAAAGCAAGCCAATTGGACAAGGTTGGGAGACTATCTGGGCTGTGGACTAGGCCATTAGGCCATTCACCTGGTAGATGTGGAGTCTGAATCCACATGGGCGCCAAATGAAGATGGATGCTTAAAAGAAATCCCACACTAGCTCAGAATTGAGAAATAGATGGTTATTTATTTAGGGGTAGACTCACTAATCAGAATGTCTGTTTTGAACGAGATCAGAAAGCGAATCCTGTAACTGGAACAGAGAGGCCAGAAAAGAGGCCGGAAGCATGCTCTGTATCGGCATATATAGTATAAGAGGCCACATCCCAGTGGGTAGGTAACCACTAGCTGTAAGACTTCCTACGGCACACAATGGTCAATCTTCCAGACCAGGCATTGGTAAAACACACATTTAATCCCAGTAACCATACTAGTTTGCCCTAGAAACCGGGTGGTAAATGCTTTTAATCCCAGTTGTACAGGCATTTAATCCCAGAACTAAAGAGGAATATAAGACTTTAGGAGACAACTCACAGACACAGTCTCTAACATTTCCTGGAGGCACTATGAGGTGTAACATGAAGGCCTGCTTGTTGGGGTTTCTGTCCTCCCACCAGGTCCCACAGCTGTTTGACCCCAAAGAAAATCACACAGAGGTCTACATAAGTTATAAACTGAATAGTGGTTCAGGACAATTCTATATTCTGTCAATTACATTGTAAATAAACGCTGATTTGGCTGGTAGGCAGGCAGGAAGAATAGGCGGGAAAACCAGACAGGAAGTAGAAGTGGGGCGATGAGAACAGGAGTATTCTGGAGTGTTCAAATGGTTTCACTATATATTTAGAGAGACATTTCCCCAGTTAGAAGATTTATATGTAGAGGACCTACATTAGACCCTGACAGGCTCTCTGATCTCTGTGAGCCTCCATGAGTTCCAGGCCACCGCTTCTGTGGGCCATGTTCTTACAGTGTCTCTGACTCCTGGGTTTCCAACAATCTTTCCCTCACCTTTTGCACAGGACTCCCCAAGCTCTGCCTAATGTTTGCCTGTGGAACTCTGCAACTACTCTCCTTTCTTCAGGAAATTAAACAGAATTAGATTCTTCTCCATATTCCATAATCACCACAGCTATGGGTAATTGGTTTGTTTTGCAGTAATATGCATATATTATCTCTTTGATTATTATATAGGTTTCAGTTATTTACCAGAGATGTAAATGCTCAGGTGTGTCTTTGTGATACAGGTCATTGACATTATAATGAGGGTTAAGATATTGGAAATGATAATATCTAAGAAAGCTGGGAAAATCATGTAGTTTACTGAGAAGTTTTGTAGCACAGCTTCCATGTTTAAAATAACATACCATGATGGTAAGTAGTTGAAGAAATTTTAACCTGAATGATATAGGAGAACCTCTCTACTTAGCAAGGTTTTGTCCTTGAAGATACACTTTATCATCAATAGCTGAGATAGACATCTGCATCAAAGATTATTTGATGAATATTTCAACATAGTTTGACAGATGCTATCAACAAATGGTGTTGCACAAACAGCTTTCACAACAGAGCCAGCAAGCAAAAATTTTAGTATGGGAGGAAGAAAGACTTTTGCACCCCTACCTAACTGAAAAGCTATTGTCATCTGATTGGTTGATGGAAGAAGGAGGATGTGGTTTCTTCAGGTATTCTTTCCATGATAGGCTACACTTGTTCTAGTAGATGCCCCCCCCACACACACACACATACACATAAGTACCTTAAATGAACTCACTTTGTGTTAAAGTTAGAGAATGCATATTGTAATATTATACCTCCTATCATAATAAATTCTAACTTGGGACTTCTTATAAAGCATATGTCTAATAATAGAATAAATTTTACTTAACCTGTGTTGAACTTGTAAGTTTTGCTAATAGGTTGGATGTAATAATTCTTTCCACAAATCAATGTTTAACTTTGAGGTTATTATAAATTTTATTGGATTTATTATAAATATTAATGGAGCACCTCATAATTTAGAATACGTTCATATAGGTTGTCACAATCCCACATCATTTCATGAGTTTTATTTTAGCATTCTTAGAAGAATTTCACTGTTTCTTTAATTATTTCTGAGCAGTTTGTGTTTTGTGTTAAGCTTAATTACAAAATGTATATGCATATTACTTTTAGACTTGTAATTTAGAATGTACATAGGTTACGTTTATTCCAGTGTTTTAATTGCTAACCTGTACTTCTGAAACAGAGTCTCACTGTGCTGCTCTCTGCCATCACAAACTCTTCTCTTGAACCTCGCCTCCTCTCAGCATCATGAAAAGTTCCCACCACGGATGTCAACCCCCACAATCAGCTGACGGTATTGTAAAACCACTTCATTTCTTGATTTCAGTTTTGAGTTTTAAGTGCTTGTATAAACAATAAATCTCCAAACTTTATTTTCTTAATTACAATAGGTTTGGTAAACTTATGGTTATATTTAAACATAATCTAAATAATGTGTGTTTTCTATTCACAAGGGTTATCCATATGCTGTGAATAAGGCTCATAACATTACCTTCCAGGTTTCAGGTTAGATGCTACAGCTTAGTGTAAGGGAATCAGAAAATTTCTTATCTGCCAGGTTACAGAATGAACTGATATGAGCTGTTAGAGTCATGTTCTTTTTCTGCAGGCTCTAATTTAACTCTGTAACTAGTTCTCTTTTGTTTCAATCATGTTCCATTTTTTTTCTGTCCCTCTGTTCCTCTAGGCTAAATACACTTTTTTTTGCAAGAGGTTGATGCAATAATAAATAATTACAACAGTTACATATCATTGGTCAAAAACACATTTCTTTGTGTGAATGATAAGAGCATTGATAAGCCTTTAATAATGGCAGCACAATTTTCTTGATTTGGGGAGCAAGATTGTTTCCAGAGGGCAGGGGCCCAGTGTTCAGTGAGATATGCTTTGAGACATAGTTCTTTTATTAACTAGACTTGGCAGACGAAGCATCACCATGATATTTTTAGGTTGCTTTGTGTAAATAAGCTTGGTTAGACCCCTACCACAATGGCCATGTGCATAACTGTCAAGTTTTAAATTTATGATCTATTTAAAAAACCCTCTAGTATAGTTAGACCTTCTTCTGAGCTAAAAATTAATTAATTGTGTGAAGTTGTTTTAGATTGAGGGGAAATTTTTTTTCTTATGTTATTAAAAGTAAAAGGAACAAAACAAACTTTCAACCATATTACTGCCTTTGTGGTGCAATAGATCTAGTTATGAAGTATATCCTAGTATAATTTCTATATATCCATCTTAATGGGAAGTCATTTCCCTGACCATACACTATTATATGTGTGCCCAGTTGATGGAACATTTTGATGAGATAATCACACAGGAGGTGGGAAAACATGCAAAGATATTCCTAGGGAAGAAATGAAGTGACTCATGAGAGACATTACAGACAGAGACAAACAATTATCTATAGCCAGTGACCTTATGGACATGACAAGTGGGGCTCTCCATCAGAGTCACTCATCTGGTAGGTCTGCCTGCTGTCACCTGCTCTATCCTCCAATGGCCTCCAACAAAGGGTGATTTGCTTTTCAAAATTTTTAAGATATTGTATTTGCATTAAACATAAAATATTCAATAAAGTAAATCACTCAGCATTTATTTTTCCTGATGAATTCCCCAAAGATGTCATCTAAGAAAATGTTCATTAGAGGTGACGACAAATGGAGTCCTTGCACTAGTTTTAAATTTGAGGATATTCTGAGACATGTAAGAATTGCACATGTGGTATTTCCACTTAAAATTATTGAATTTAAGGTTTTTTGATGTTTTGTCAAGACAAAGTTTCTCTGTGTAACAGCTTTGGCTGTCCTGGAACTTGCTTTATAGACCAGGCTGGTCTCAAACTCAAAGAGACCTGCCTGCCTCTGCCTCCCAATTGCTAGGATTAGTGGCACATGCCACCCCCAACACCTGATGAAATTTACTTTTTCTAAATAATAATTGAATCTTTTTTGAAATCATAAGTGGATAGGCATTCTCTAAGAATATTTTCTGTAACCGTTGACATTCCTGTCTCTACAGATATCTCCCCTGAAGATCTCTCTGTTATTTGCCATCTACTTTGAGAACTAAATGATGCACAGACAAAAGGGTACCTCAGTATGTGCTCACAACTCATTTCTATGTTCCTTTAGCAGAATATGAGAAATAGATTTTTGCATAAATCTGTGAACTTTCTATTTTCAGTTTATTGGCTACTTGAACATTGTGAGGTATGGGTTCCATCTCATGGAGTTGATCATAATTTTAATCAAAATTTGTTGATGATTCTCATAGTATTTGTGCCACCATGGGAAAAGTATATCTTCTAGACTACTCATAATTGTTTGTTTCAGGATTTGTTGCTCATGATATGAAGGTTTTTTTTCTTCCTCCGGTAATAAACAGCTTAACATTCTGCACTATTATATGAATTTAGTAGCATTGAAGCTTCTCTGTGCAAAGAACATGGATTTATTCTTTCTGATGGAAAAAGTAAGTAAAATCTTCAGCAATAAGGCCTTATCATCAGATTGTGCAGATTCAACTACAGCTTGAGAATGAACTGTGATGTCTGGATGGGGAAACTATTGGAATGTTCATGGCCAAAATCTCAACCAAATTTTATTGTCACCTGAGATATCTTTAATAAAACTTCTTCATATAATATGGATATTTGTGGCTATATCTCTTGAAATACAGTCAATTCTTCTCATATGTGTATATATACGTATATGTATTTGTGTATATGTATGTATAAACCAAAAAAACTTCCAGATGCACAGACACATGAGTATATATATGTGTGTGTGTGTGTGTGTGTGTGCATTTGGTTTACTTGAGAGTTTCATACATGAGTACTGTATTTATATTATTTTCGCACTTCTTTCTCCTATCTCCTGCACATACCTGCTCCATTAATTATCAAAATGTTTACCACTTCTTATTGAGTATTATTCTTACACATGCATCTGGATATGTCCCCAATTCATGCTGTGTATATTGTGTGCTGATGACACATAACTGTGGTTAGGACTGACCCCTTTGAATGGTTTTTACACAGAATGCTTATTCTCCCTCTCTTGGCATCCATCATTTGCATTCAACTTTACAAAATATGGTATCTTGACTGATTTTCCCATCTGTGTAATCATCACAACTTAAAGTGTCATTGTTCCAAACCCTTTTTCATACTTTGGAAATTTTCTGTGTGGAGCTTCTGCTCTGTTTTAGAACTCACTTTGTCAGGGCAAATGGGCTATTCCTTTGGATCTTTTGGTGTGTCTGTCCATCATATGCTATCTTATCTGCATCTAGTAATAATGACTTGTATGAACTCATTAATTTGTTGTATGCACCACTGTCGGTTATTGCTTGTAGTTTCAACAGTTGTAGACTTGTCTGATGGTGCTGAAAAATATAGACCTTTGCCGATGGTGGCAATTAAACTTGTTTTGGGGTAGAAGAATAGATTTTATTTTTAGAATACAGTTAAAGTTTAAGGTTTCATGCAAGTAGCAGATAACATTTCTCCTCTCAGTTCATGATATCTCCTGCCATTTGTAGTAGGCTGAAATGACTGTATTGGGTACAATTTATACCCCTAACAGTGATATAGCTCTGCATTACTTACAAAAGACACACGGACAAATTTAGGCATGACTTTGGTAACTAAGTGGATAATATGCTAATAAAGCTTAAGTTTTGAAAACTATATTATTTGAAAAGTTAGCCCAATTTTGAATTTTGTTTGAATCTATTGTAGTACTGTAAACTCTAGGATTTACATTACCACAACATTGTAATAATGAATAAAAAGAAAAACAATGTGAATGACATCACAGGTTGTCTCTAAGACCTTAATATTGTAAGAAACTCTTTAAACAATCACATTGTAAGTTGAATGCAGAAAACAGAATACTTTGATAGAAATCTGGGAATTTATATGAGCAGAATCCTCTGTATTTCTCTCATTCCATAATATATATATATATATGTACATATGTACATATATACATATATATACATATACATATGTACATATATATATATATTCACAAAACTCAAAATAGCATTAGAGACCTTCTTAATTTCCTCAGGTTTCAATCAAAATCTCAGATAACAAATGTTGAAACTTGTGGAAGAGAGAGGCTAGAATCACAGCTAAGGAGGAAGTAGAGTATAGAGTTACATAGTATGAACATTAATATTGTCTTTGACTTATAATAATTATGTTGTTGTTTGAATTTTTGTTATAGTATGCACAACCTTTTCGCTTGTTCAGTCAGCAACATACTGGCTTGGAAATATGTATACCTGAGGAATATTTCTACAATGTAAAAATTAAAAGCCAAGAATGTGCTTTTACCATGCAAAAGGACATGAGAGAGGAGTGGGTACAGTAATATCTCAGTTTTAGTGGTCATCTTGAATAACAGTTTTGAAAATTCCATACCTGTGAGAATATTATGTCAGTTTGCCAGTGCTCATGTGTATCTGCATTGAACCAGTATTTGATGATTTTAAACACAGTTTTACTCATGAGTTCGTATCAGCTGAGTTAACCTGCATAGTTCTTTAAAATCCCAGCCAAAGTTCTACTATATCCTGAGAAAGAATCATCAAGCCAAAACACTATAAGGGTGGCTAATATTATTTAATGATATATCTTTCTAAGAAAATACATTTTTACTTATTTCATTGTTATTAGCTGGACAGTTGTGGCACTTGACTTTAACTCCAACCCTTGGGTGGCAGAGGCAGGAGAATCTTCTGAGGTCAAGGTCAGTCTTTTGTACATGTTAGCCAGGGAATATACAAATAAACCCTATCTTATAAACACACACACACACATACACACACACACACAATTTTCTTTATTTTTAATACAAGGTGAAATTTTGTATGCAAATTTGGTATATTTGTAGCTGGGCTTAAAAATAGGATTGTATTTTACAATATAGGACATGGGTAGGCATAAATATATTATGTAGTACTAAAATTCAAGCATATAAACATTTCACTTAAGGAAACTAACATGGGCAGATCATAAAGACTCAGCAGTAAGCTGCACTTGGCAGGCCAGTATCAAAATCAAAAAGGTTCAGACAGAAGGGAAGGCTTTCTTGTAGATAGCCAGAATGCAGGCCTACACATCTGGAAACATGATCACCTATAGGTACCACTGGGTGGTTTTGTCTATTGTAAACTTGAGCCAGAGCCTAGATTAACTTACATTTTGTTTAATCACCCACATTCAGTTTTGCTGCATCTGAAACAACATGCATTTAGGTGGAGCAGATGCAAGGAGAGTTAATAATTTTTTAGCAGAACAAGATCTTTCCAGTCAGTCTCTGGCTATATTCCAGGGTCTCTGTTGACCCAGAGTATAACCAAAGCCAGACTTTACATTCATCGAGGAAAGCAGACTGCTTCTAACATCTACAGAATACAGACAACATGAAAATGAGCAAAGATGGGGGAAGTCATCTGCTTTTGTGTCCTGTGTTAAGAAGTAGGATCCTGCTTCTGAAGCTACTTCTTCTATTTTAAGATGTGACATCCCTGTCTCAGTCTTGAAGTGATTCATCACCTGTAAGGAAGATAATCCATTTCAGACTTTAGTATGTGACAGAGACTAGGGGATTTAGTAAAACATCCACTGTGGGCATTGCTATGGAACTGATAGCTCTCACCTGTATCACAGACTGAAATTTTAGAGCTGTAATATGTTTTCAGCTAGGTGTGGGAAGTTGAGATAATGTTACTCCTTTTTTTGCATGATTTTGGTGTAATTGTGGTAATTATTTTTTGTTATTAAGTATTTTGAAATTTTGAACTTGTGGCACTCCTTAACCTTATTGAAAACACATTTGTCACAGCAGATATTATAATCATAGGATCTTATACAGTGTCTAACCATTTTATGCAATATTTTCTCAGTAAGGATGATGATGAGCAGTGTGCAGTCATCAAATGGGCTTGGACACAATGTTAGTGCTTAGGCATCTGTACTGGCCTGACCTTGGGCTTCTGACAGGATAGTCCTCAGTTGCAGACCATAAGAACACCTCCTGTGCACAACACATTCACTATGTTCCATCTTAAAAGGGCCCTGCACACCTCCCATTTCTCTCTTTCTCTTTCTCTTCTTTTCTGCTTGTTTCTCTGTCTCACTTTCTCCTCCCTCTGTCTCTTTTCTCTTCTTCTGCTACTGTCCCCAGAGGCCAGTGTCCCTCCTCCTCTCACCCCTTTTCTCATTTACTTTTCCCCAATTCATAAAAAGCCATACAACTGAGCACTGTAGTGGGGCATCTTTCTCAACCCCTCTCATTTTTAATTACAACAGTTAAGACTGCCAGTTCTTCATAGTAGTTTTGCAGTTGTGGAATTTTGTAATGGTACAGAAATGATTACTTTTCTGGCAGGTATTGGTGCACTTGTCTGTGTGAATAATAAGAGATATTTAGAAAATAGTTAGACATTATATGCTTTCAGGAAAAAGCTCAATGAAGGTTCCTATTCTGCGGCCATGAGCTCCCCGACCATGTATTGCAGGTTAGACTTGCTCTATTGGGCATAATTTGTCTTCCTGTCAATGGTATAATTCTGTATTACTAAAAAGTGATAGAGTTGAAAACATCACACTTGTCTTTGGGAACCAAGATATTTAATACCCTACTAAGGGTTAAGGATTGGTAAATTATAAAATTAGAAAAAGTTGGTAGAATCATGAAGGTTCTCTTGATGATTTATAGTACTAAGCCACCATTTTGACATTAACAAACAATGGTGGTTATAAATAGAAATAATATCAATGTTAGCAGCTTAGAAAAATGTCTCTAAAATGTTAATATTGCAAGAAATACTGAAACAAGACATATTGTAAAGTAAAATGAAGAGAGGTGAATAATTTTATTGAATTTGTGATTTACGTGTGGGAGAGTCCTCAGTGTTGCTCTAATTCCAGATGTGTGTTGATCACAAATGAACATCATAGATATTGGTTATGTCCTAGGATTTCAATCCAGTAGTCAGACAACAAGTGTGGAAACTGGAGGAACACAGAGGGTATAATCAGAGAAAAGAGAGTAATAGAAGAGTTGATTACACATAATCAATATTATTATGGTCTTCGAGTCCTATTAGTTATATTGTTTTGCTCCTATGCTTATGATATGTACAGCCAGTAGATGGCCCTGTCAGCAAGCTGATAGCTTGGAAATATGGTCATCTGAGATTTATTCATAAAATGTACATAGAGAAAACTAGACATATTCAACTTAGCATGCAATCCCAGTATATAAAGAATGGACAATGATGGTAAGAAATTTGAATTTTACTGACCAGCTTGAGTACTATGCTTGGCAAATTCCTACATATGAGAAACACTATGTCAATCTGCCATTGCTAACATAACTCAGTATGCAACTAGTATTCGATGGCTATTTAAGCAGAGTTTTACTCTTTAATTATTGTCAGCTAAGCTTCATGCATAATTATTTCATGATAAAACCCAGTCAACCTTCTTCTATCTATTGAGGAAGCTTAATGAAGTCAAATATTATCAGAGTCATTTATATTATTTAATGAACTGATGAAAGGTGAAAGATTTTTCTCAGCAATGCTATTTCTGAGAGGCTACCCATGTGCTAGTTGATAGCTCCATATCCACACACATCCAGTTGTTGTACCTGAGATCTGATGTTACTAAAAAGAGAGTAAGTAAATAAGGTAAGAATGGAACAGTGACGGCAGTGATTGGTGAGGTATTTTAATTTAGGAAATGGGTGAATTATTTCAAAATTTCTATATTCATATATTAATATGATCAAATACTTCAGGAGTATGAATTAGAACTGTGAACCAAAAATAATGCCAAATGCATGTAGACATGTGTGGGATAACCCACAAAATCATAATACAAATATGGTATTATAGAGAAAATACACACATTATGAATATTTCTTTCTTAAACAAATCCCTCAGACTATTTATTTTTATTTTATTTTATTACTTTAAAAAATACCAATCCAAATTCCCACTCGCTCCACACACCTGCCCATTCCACCCCTTTCGATCCTAAAAGAGGGCAAGGCTATTGCCCTGTGGGAAGACCAAGGCCCTCCCTACTATATCCAGGTTGAGCAAGGTATACATCAAAAAAAATAGGATCCCAAGAAGCTAGTACATGCAGTAGAGACAAATTCCAGTGTTACTATCAGTGGCGCCTCAGTCAACCCCAACTTTCAATCACATTCAGAGAGACTAGTTTGATCCCATGCTCATTCACTCCCAGTCCAGTTGGAGTTGGTGAGCTACCATTAGCTCAGACATACTTTCTCAGTGGATGAACCCCTCATGGTCTTGAATTCCTTGCTCATACTCTCACTCCTCCCACTCTTCAAATGGATCTCGGAAGCTCAGTCCAGTGCTCCGATGTCGGTCTTTGCCTCTGTTTCCATCTGTTGTTGGACAAAGGCTCTATTGTGATATTTAAGATAATCGTCAGTCTGACTACAGGGCAAGACCAATTCAGACACCCTTTCCTCTATTGCTTAGGGTCCTTGCTGAGGTCATCCTTGTGGATTTCTGCAAATTGTACTAGAGCCAGATTTCGTGCTAACCCCGTAACGGCTCCCCAGCTCCTGTCACCTGTGCAGGAAGTAGTATCCTGCTTGTAAAGCTACTGCTTCACTTTTAAGGTGTAACAATACCATTTCAGTCTTGAAGTGGTATATTATATGCAAGGAAGGTAATTCAGTCCAGGCTTTAGTATCTGACAGAGACAAGGAGATTCCTACTCCTATCTCTCCCATGGGAGATAAACTGTGGGCGCTGCTATGGCACTCCAAATTTCTTTGATTTGATTCTGGTGTTTTTATATGTTTTGATCCCGTACAAATCTTGTGTCTGCTACCTCAGACTCTGAATTCCTAGGGTAGCAAAATACTGTTACTATGAAATTATTGACCACCTCTGAGTCAGTTAGAATCTTTTCACCTGCTATTGAATATAGATGTATGAGACTGCAGAACAAGGCTTTGATAAATACATGTAACATCAGAACAAAGTATCCCAAAGCCTCTTAGTTTCTGTAGAAAGAGAACGCCTGCAAATCATTGTATTATTTCCCATCTAGAGCAAGAAGAAATTTCTCTGGTGAGGGTCAAGTGATGCACAAATCTATCAGTGTATCAATATGTAATACAACACACTTATTTCTATTTCTCAAGCAAAATGTGATAATTAACTCATGCATAAGCCAGGGATCATTCTAGTCTCAGGTTCTTATTTTGCAGTGTGGGTATTTCTTTTTTTTCTTTATTTTTTGTTTATTTTTTTTTTAGTTGTTGAAAAAAAATTTCCGCCTCCTCCCCATTTCCTAATACATGAACTGGCTTTGTGGGAGCCTACCATGTTTGGATGCTCACCCTCCTGGACTTGGATAGAAGTGGGAGGACCTTGGACTTCCAGCAAGGAAGGGAATCTGGACTGCTCTTCATTCTTGAGAGGGAGGGTGAATGGAGTGTGAGTATTTCTTTAACCTTACCTATTTAATCATATTCCCTATAGTTAGTTAAATAGGTCCCATTATATTTAGGCCACTGTGGAAACAATATAACACCAGAATAAATAATATTTTCTCTTAAGTGCATGCAACTCTTGAGAGTGAAGAATTTTGCTCTAGCATGCAGATTAATTTTTGTCCCTATCAACTTTAGGAAGTCCCAGTGAAGCTTCAAACTAGACACCAGATCTATTTCTGTTTTAAAGTGACATAAGCAAGTAGGAAATTCAGAAATAGGTTCTCACCATCGTAGTTGGAGGTATAGAAGAATATCTTTTTTTTTATTTTTCCATTCAAAAATTTATGTTTCCTTCCCTCTTCCCATTCCCCTCCCGCTCCCCCACCCCCCTCCTCCCTCCATCCTTAAGAGAGGGCAGGGTACCCTGCCTTGTGGGAAGTCCAAGGCCCTCCCCCTTCCATCCAGGCCTAGGAAGGTGTGCATCCAAATGGACTAGGGTCCCAAAAATCCAGTACATGCAGTAGAAACAGGTCCCCATGCCATTATCAATGGCTTCTCAGTCTGCCCCCATTGACAGCCATATTCAGAGAGTCCAGTTTGATCACATGCTCGTTCAGTCCCAGTACAGCTGGATTTGGTGAGCTTCCATTAGATAAGGCACACTGTCTCAGTGGGTAAACCAACCCCTCATGATCCTGACTTCCTTGGTCATCTTCTCCCTCTTTCTGCTCTTCAACTGCACCTTGGGAGTTCAGTACATTGCTCTGAACTACTTACAACTAATGCAACTCTAAGTATACTCAAGAACATAAGAGTAGTTATAGTACTAGACCTTCACATGTTTCTTTGAGTTCAGTGCTATATTTACACTAGTTGGAAGTGAAATGGCAAATATTAAGATTTGATATGTTTATTGAATTTGCTTCTACTCAGTACCTAAATTCAGGAGTTTTATGATTTGTTTTCCCTCATCATATTTTAATATTTCAAAGAGCCAGGTCTTTTTTCAAAACAGAGCTTCAGTGATCTTTCTAAACAGCAGTTTCAAAGCTCATTTAGCATAATATTAAGTTGACTCAATTCCATCCCTAAATAATACTGGAAAACCTTGTTAATTTTTTTTTTATTCTAGGCTCTATCTTCTGTCTGTCACAGGAAATGAGTTCATGTTTTTTTTCTAGATGACTGAACTCTTTCTTGCAAGTGTTCAACTATAACCTATTAGGCAGTCCAGGCAAACCATCCTTAACACTGATGTACATTTCCCTACTTCTGAGGTCATACATCATATCCATATGAAGCCCAAATGTACCCAACTGTGTATCTGAATTATGGGCATAATTCTTGGAAGCAATATATATCATGATTACCTACCAGTGATCACAAAGATGATCATTAATAGCCCTGTCACTTATTGACCTATTGTTAAATCTTTCCAGGGCTACCAAGCCCCAACATTAGTTTCCGTTAAAGGTACAGAACCTTGACTCCTAACTCATTCAAGCCACCTCCTCTTAAATTTAAGAAAATGAACAATTTTACCACAAAAAACTGATACTATTTATTTTTTAAACAATAGAAAACTTCCATACTATTTCAGGCTGAAGAAAGAGAAAAAAATTGATATCTTACTTAGGTCATAAAGCTTAAACTGTGGTGAATATACTCAGTTCTTCTCAGTTCATCTGCCAGAATCTGTATGTGGGATAACATACAGAAATGACTGCTCACATTGGCAATTACTATGTATATCAAGGAGTGATTAACCCTCTGCGACTCAACACAGGGAAAGTATTATTTCTGTAGGCTCTATTCACAGGCATATGCATCCTCCCTGGATTAGTCAAGAGATAAAATCACACAACCATGCTAGAGAAAACGTCATACCTCCTTAAAAGTAGAATTGCCCCATCATTTTACTTCTGCTGAGTGGGAAACTGACTCGGGCATTGGACTTTACTAGTCAATATAGAGTTGGTCTTCTTATTCAGAAGGGGCCTTAAGGAATGCAGGATAGTCATGACTGCATCCTAGTCATTTCTTTGCAATTAAATTTTCTGAGAACTCTCTCCCAGTATTCCAGAAGGCACCATTTTTTTTTCTTTTTCCACAATTATCATGCAGTTTTTCCACACTAATCACCTTGAGCAAATGCTGAAATACTTCTGGTAGTGCATAAATCAGTCCATGATTCATATCAGCCATTCCACATATGTGATATCACCAGAGAATGTGCCTTTGGATAACACAGATATGGAACATGGAGTTATGAGAAACCAGGTAAGGGAAAAGCAGCATATGTTGTCTAGGTCACTGGAGTTGAGAGTATACATTAACAGAGATTCAAGAAAGACATGCCATGGGCCTGGATCTCTAAACTGGCAGGGAGATTTCATGACTTTGTTGAGACTTTCCTTGTAATAGTGTGTTGGAAATATTTAGAAAGATCTTATTAACTCACAATAATGGAAGGGGTGCCTGTAAAATGGTAATGCTTTTTGAGGAGATAAGAGAAAGGACAAGAAAAGGAAGAGGTGAAACATTTTATGGAAATCAAAGGTGGCAAGAGTTGAATGGAGCCTTAGGAAATAAGGGGAAAATATTAAAAGAAAGGCAAAATTTGTGTTGATGATATTGTGACAGGATTTAAAGGGGCCACTGAAAATGACACTGGGAATTGTCTCTACTGTATGTCCTGGCTTTTTGGGATCCTATTCTCTTTGGATGTATACCTTGCTCAACCTAGAGGTAGGGAGGCCCTTGGACTTTCCACAGGTCATGGTGCCTTGCCTTCACTTAGGATTGAAGGGAGTGAGGTGGCGCATGGAGGGAGTGGGAGGAAGTGAGGAAGTGATAATTTAGATTGGTATTTTTTAAAGTAATAAAACAAATTAAAAAAGAAAATAGATTTCTAATACTGTTTACTTTGTCTTCAGGAAGGTACCAAGGCCTGCCACTAACTTTGTAATCAAAAATTACTTCATTGTTTATACTAGTTCCATGTTTTTGAGGTAAAACACTAAAGCCTAATGATTCAGTCATGATTTGTCAGTTTCTAAAATTTCACCAAGTTTTCTTCTTAAACAACTTGTTCCAGATCCTATATATCATGTTTATTGGTACTACTTAAATAATAATTTCTAAAGAAGACTCAATTTCTTATACAGATAATTGTCTCAGGTAATTGACTTAAATTTTATTCTTAACATTAGTTATTACAAGAATGGTTACACAGTCCCAGTTTTAGCCTTCAGTGAGAGGCTTTTGATAACTTTTGAATACCAAAACATAAATACCCTAGTAAGTGATATATGTTGGTAAATTATGGCATTGGAGTGATCTGCTAAAATCATTAAATTTGCATTGATGTTCTGTAGTACTGTTAGACTTTTGCCTTAATTAGCAAGATGACTAGAATACAAAATAAAAGCTACATTAATGGCTTAAGAGACTGTGTCTAAGTTCCTAATAGTTTAAAATTTGTTACAAAGGACAATTTTTTTGTGAGAGAAAAAATGATAGAAGATAATTTTATTAAATTTCCGGGTTTTAAATACTGAAGACTCTTAAGCATTTTTATATGATGTTTGTGTGGATTATGAAAGTTAGCTCCACATTTCTCCTTAACCCCATAATAGTTCTCTCTTTCATGATATCACTGATATTGCTCCCCCACTTTGTCCTTCCCCCAACTCCAGTATCCCATTTCCTCATGTTCCCAGTTCCCAAAGCAGTGCTATGGAAATTCTCAGGAATCCTCAATGATGATCCCAGTCTACACTTATAGCTAAATTGGAGAGGGTGCCCTGTAGGCAGATTTTTGACTACCATAACTGTCGTCATAGAGCCTTCATCCAGTAACTAATGGAACCAGATGCAGAGATCCACAGCCAGGCATGACACTGTACTACAGGAATCCAACAAAAGAAGAGAAGGGATTATAAAAGCAAGGGAGGGTTAAGATCATGAGTGAGAAATCTACAGAGAGCAGAAACATGCTCATGGAAACTCATGAACTCTACACCAAAGCTGTGAAGCTTATGTTCCACTGAGCTAGGCCATTTGCATGTGGGAGACAGTTGTGTAGCTTGGTCTATTTCAGGGGCCCATTATAGGGGGACCAGGATTTATTTGTAGTGCAAGATCTAATTTTTGGAGATAATCCCATAAATTGGGATGTCTGTCTCAGCCTTGAGGAGGGGATAGGGTTTTGGTACTGCCTCAGCTTAATGTGCCAGGCTTTGTTGAGTTCCCTTGGAAGGCCTCATGTTTGCGAGGAATTAATGGGGGATGGGCTGTGGGGAGGCAGGGTTTGGGAGGAGAATTGCTGAGAGAACAGTATTTAGAATATAAAATGAATAAAAAATAAATAAACAGAGAGCAATTACATAAATACCACCTCGTCAGTGATTCATAAATATTCTCATTTTAATTCACAATAAATATATAAAGTACCAAAAAAGAGCTTCGGAGATTCCGAAGAAATGAAGATATGCATATTTATAAACACACATAAGTCTGTATAGAGTCTTTTTCCTGTCCTGATCTTTTTTTTTCCTGAACATCTGCATTGTTCTTTGGTCAATGAGAGAAATCTTAAACTGCTATGCTACTTGCAGTTTAACACTGCTCAGAGTACAGCATGTGTTGTTACATGGCAGTTGAGCCTGGCTCCTCGCCCTTGGTTCCCTCAGAGACTAGCTTCGTGGCTGATGTATCAGGGAGCCATGATTACCACTGCACCTCTACCATTATTGGGTCTGTGCTGACACTGAGTAACATACAGCCCACAGTTAAACCTTTTTAAGTGTTTGGATGGAGGCCTTTGTAATAATGTCATACTCCTATGAGTCACCAGCAGCCAACCCAGAAGCCACCTCTTAAAGTGCCATTCCTCTGTTTGTCACTAGCATTGAGCTTAGTTGAGCAAAGGCAGTTATTCAGAAGAATTTTGGGTTGTCTCGAATCTTTCAGATATATATTTTTAGTTGTTATGTAGTAATTAGGGCCCCACATCAGAATGTCATTAGTAGGCAGAGTTTTGTATCCCACCAGAGAGTTCACTGAATGACCACAGATAAATTATTTTTACTTATAAACACTCTGACAATAGTTCAGGCATATTACTAGCTAACATGGAGCTAACATTTTAAATTGACCATATTTCTTATGCATGTGTTCTCTGCCATGTCGATTGGTATCTTTTCTCAGTATAGGAAGTACATCTCCATCCCACTACTTCCCATGATTCTGAGACTACTCCCTTTTTTACAGCTACTTCTTACTGTAGCCTACTCTTATCCTATCCTGCCTAGATAAAAATCAGTCAGGATCTTTATTATATCAATCACAATGTCATATACTCACACACTATAGAGGAATATTTCATAACCTTTACTTCATGTTTTAATACCTACCCCCTTTTTATTACACTTTATTTTTAAGGTGAAGTAGACATAAATTTCCATCCTTGCTATCTGCTTGACAAGTTTTATAATTAAAATCTAATTATGAAAATGTTGGTATATATTATTTTATATGTATACTTAGTCTAAAATATCTGTGTTTATTCCTTACGTATTTCACTTGTTCGGCAGTGATTTCATCCTGAATGCTCATGTCGAGAAACTGAAGAACAACCACGTGAACATGGACATGGAAACTGCCCAGTTGATGCTTAAGGTCTTATCACAGCCTAGGCTATGATCTACAACTGCCTTAAATATGGGGTAAAAGAACAGGCCTGTTTTCTTAGACATGCTGCTCCTCCCTCCCATTTGGTGATGTGAAGTAAGGACATAACACAATATTAAAGAGTAAAGACATCATGACTCTAATTATTTTCAATGGCATAAAGAAAACCTAGTAAAGGTCCTATGTTGGTTCCCTCACAGTCAGGTTAGAGTTTTTAGGCTACCATTAGCTCAGGTAAGATCTTTCAGTGGGTGTCCCCATCATGGTCTTGACCACTTTGCACATGTTCTCACTCCTCTCACTGGACTTTGAGAACTAATCTCTGTGATTGACTGTGGATCTCTGCATTTGCTTCCATCAGTTTCTGGATATAGGTACTATGATGACATTTAACATAGTCATCAATCTTACTAAGGGGAAGAGCTGTTCAGGCACCCTCTCCACTATTGATTAGGATATTAGCTGGGATCATCCTTGTGGATTCCAGGGAATTTCTCTAATTCCAGGTTTTTGCTAGTTCCACAGTCATTCAATAAAACTTTTTCTTGTCTCTTTGTCTCTGTCCATCTCCTATCTCAACAATCCTGTTCTTCAAGTTCTTCTCACTATTCCTTTTATCTCTGCCTCTTCCCTATCAGCATTTCCTTCTCCCCACACCCATACTTTCCCAATTCTCTTGGGAGATATTGTCTATTTCCCCTTCCCAGGGGGGATCAATGTATGTTTCTCTTAATGTTCCCCTTGTTACTTAGTTTCTCTGGGGTTATGGGTCATAGACTCCTTATTTTTTCCTTCATAGCTAGTATTCACTAATGAGTGGTAAATAACATCCTCATCATTCTGATTCTGGGTTACCTCACTCAGGATGGTATTTTTTCTATTTCCATCAATTTGCCTACAAATTTCAAGATTCTTTTTTTTAACCACTGAGCTCCATTGTATAAATGTACCACATTTTCTTTATCCAATCGTTGGTTGAGGGACATCTACGTTATGTACAAGTTCTAGCAATTACAAATATTGCTGCTGTGAGCATAACTGAACAAATGTCCTTTATAATGATTGAATATCCTTTTGTTCTATGCTCAAGAGTATTATTGCTAGATCTTACAATTGGTTGATTACCAATTTTTCTGACAAACCAGCATACTGATTTACAGAGTGGTTGTGCAAGTTTTATTCCCATCTTCATTCTGTGTCTGAGACGGAAAATACAGGAGTTTATTTCATGTTGCCCTTATTACATTAAATGCATAAGGACAATAGACAAAGAACACAAATATTTGCTCATTTCTTGATATTATCATCTTGTCAAAAACATAATTTAACATTGGGGTTTACAGAAGACTACATTGTATTTTGTGAGTAAGTAGAATACCATGATCTTTAGAGTAGTTAACAGTGTGGTCTGTAAGTTATAGTTATTATCTGATTCTTTTGACTCCATGGTTATATTGTAACCTGAGATAGCCAGGTAGCAATCTCATCCAGCAACATGATCATTTGGAAATTTGGAAACATAGAAGACACTTTTAGAATACTCATTTTCTAAAGAAGGTGTGGTAGTATTATACAATTCCAGAAAATTAGAGAAGAGTGGTAACAGGAAGTTTTCTGAGTATACATGGCCAACTAGGATAGAATGGCAGGTTTTAGTCCCAAGAAGAAATTCTATCTCAAATCTGTTACTTTAAAGAAATATCTGCATAAAACCCCTATTTGATTAATATGTAAGAATATTTGCTCTAATTAATTTCCAAAAACTGGAACTAAGTGCATAATTCACGTATTCTATCCAGTGCTGAAAAATCTCAGTATGCATAGTGTCAGGACAAATGAAACCAAACCCTTATTAGAATAGCTGTTTGTTGTATTGAAATAATTGAGAAAATTTAGAATTATTTTCAGGGTAGTTTGCTGGTGTGGGATAATTGTCTATATTCTGTCAATTATGTTTTAAATAAATGCTGATTTTACAATAGCCAGGCAGGAAGTATAGATCGGACAACCAGACAGGAAGTAGAGGTGGGTCAATGAGAACAGGAGATTCTGTGAAGGAGGAAGACCATTTCCCCCCCAATTCCTGTCCCAACCTCAGAAGAAGAAAGATATGTTGCCCCGCTGAAAAAGGTACCGAGCCATGTGGCTAACATAGTTAAAAATAATGGGCTAATATAAGTTATAAGAGTTAATAAAAAGCCTGAGCTAATTGGCCAATCAGTTTATCATTAATATAGAGCTCTGTGTGATTTCTTTGGGGCTAAATGGCTTTGTGACCTGGTGGGAGGACAGAAACTAGGCAGGACAGAAACTCAGTCCACAGCTTGCCATAAAGTGCACTCATGTATCAATTAAAGCCTTCAAGTGGGTGGCATACAACTTCCTTAAGTGAATTCTATTTTTATTAAAGATAGAAAAAATATTCTTCAAATTTAATAGTAATTATGGGATTTGGAGAGAAATTCCTGTATTTTGAAATACAGTGAATTTTTAAAGTAAATACTTTAAATAAATATTTAGACGATACTTTATGTATATTAATTGCATGTGAGAAACAAAAATTTGAAGGTCACTTCTTACAAAGGTAACTGTGAAAACACCTATAAGGCCTTAAAACAGGAAAATACAAACGTTGAGAATATAAATATTTAAACTTTTTCTTAAAAACAATTAATCTGAATTCACTTCTTTATCATTAAAACACTGTGGGATATTATATTACAGTTGGGTTTATTTGGAAGAGGGATTGAAATCACCATTTAGATCTACATTCCACCAATCTCCTTTTAGAAAACTCCAATGGACTGAAATATATTATGTATTTTAATGCAACTTCATGGAAATTTTATATATATATATATATATATTATTTTATATATAATACATATTATTTGTATTATATGTAACATATTTATTTATAATTTGAGTACATATAAACCACAGACAAAAACAGATCACCAAGGATCAGAAACCAGACACACTTGGCTGCACGGAGTTACAATAAGAAATCTCCAGACAGGAATGGAGGCTTCTATGTATACATGTAGATTCGAGGAGAAAGCAGATGCAAGGTTGCTAAGACAACCAGATATACTTAACCAGTTTTTATCTGCTGTTAACTGGAGGCAAAAAAAAGGGTAAAATGCATTTTATGCTGTGTTCCTTTTCGATTGCTCTGCTTCATTTTACAACCCAGAGGGAGGAGGGAAACAGATGAATCATCAGCTCTGGATGACATCATCAAGTTAAATGCAGTCCTGTGAGATCTCTCTCCTTATTGGTTCCTAGATGGCATAAAAATGTCTGCACTGAAGGATTTTACCAGTCAGGCTCCTGACCAAATTCTAGCTTTTAGCTGGAATTTAGTCAGGAGACTGGCTATAAACCACAGAGAAGAAAATCCGTCCCAGAGACCTACAGGAGACAGGAGCAATAGAAACCTAGGAAAACAAGGATTCGGTGTGATTCCCATGTTTCTGCTATGAGTCACCTGTTCCTGTTTGCAGTGCAGGAAGTGTGCTCGAGTCTCTGAAGCCACTACTTCAGCCATAATATCTGTGATTCCTGGGTTAGTCCTAGGTTCTTCATTTTCTGAAATGGAGATTTACTTTGGGAATCAATACCGGACAACACCCGGGGATATACTGATTACATGCGCTATCGGAGGACCCGCTAAGATAATTGCTCTGTCGGGAAATAGCCTCAAACACCTGGCAATCTGGAAATTTCAAGGGACACATTCCCCAGTCAGTATGTTTAGGGAATATGACGTGACAATTCTGAATGTGATACCACTAAGCTGCAACAGGGAACACAGTACCACAATCAGCCATCCGCAAGAAATGGGAAGTATGATAATCTTCTAGTTACCTAAAATGGTTTTCCCTTTTGATAACTGAATTTTGGTCATAAGTAAACTATATATTTTCCTGACATTAACTTTTACTTTTTTTTTCCCCCGGCTGGACCACATAGTTAGATCGGGGGAAAAATGAGTCAGTAGCTCTGATGGAGATCTCCAAGGTTACCACAGGATTTGTTCCTATTGGTGGAATTGAGGTCATTCTCCTCATTGATTCATATTTCAGCAACAATTTGAATGCACACACTCATACAGTCAAAGGCAAGAAGGGCTAATTACATTTTCAGCATAGCTGGTCCTTTCTATTCAGGCTCTGGCTATATTCCAGCACTCTCTGTTTATATCCGAAACCCAAATGTACATTGGCCCAGACAAGGCAGACTACTCTTGACTTCTATATGAGACAAAGGCCAGGGAAATTAGCAAAGTCAGGTACTGGCTTATTTCCAGTATTACAGTTCTGAATCACCTGCTATAGTTTCCTGTGTGGCAACTCAATTCCTGCTTCTGAAACACCTGATTCTCTTTAAACTTCTGGCACCCAGTCTCAATCTTGAAACACTGCTACATCTGCAAGAAAATGATACACTTCAGGCTTTAGCATCTGACAAGTCTAGGGGAGTCTTGCTCTTTCTTTTTTTCTCTGAGTCATTGTGGGCCCTATCCATAAACTGATAATTTGAAATATTAAAAACTAGATCTATTTCTAGTATATACTTATAGAAAACTGATATACGAATATTATCATGCAGTCCCAGGACATGAAGCATATGCAGTGAATTCAAGAGCTCTGAGATTTACTGGCCTGTTTTCATATCACATGTGGCAAATTCAAAGGCTCGAGCATGCTATTATACTAATGCTTACAAATAGTATTTGATGGATATTTATGTAAACTTGTATTATTGAATTTCCATTATGTAAGTTTGCATATATAATTGTTTCACTATAAAACCCAGACAACCTTCTACTGTATTCAGCAGAACCATTATCAAATAAAAATATTATCAGCATGGCTTATATTATTGAATGAGATGATAAAACAGGAAAGATAGATTTTTCTCAGGTATGTTAGCTTTGAAATGATGCCCATATGCTAGTAGAATGCCCCATATCCAAACACACACACACACACACACTTTGCCTGAAGTCAGATGTCACTGAAAGGTGAGAATAAATATATGACCTGAGGATGGAGTACTGATATTGGTGATTGCAGAGAAAATTTAGTGAAGGACATGCAGTGAATTTTACCAAAATTTAAATGTTTATATAGTAAAACATAAAAACATTTAAAAAGTATTGAAGCTATTATTCTAAAATCAATGTCCAAAAAGTTCTGATTGGCCAGTAGCCAGACAGGAATTAGAGGTGGGGCAACAAGAACAGGAATTTTCTGGGAAGTAGAAAGTTCAGTCTGCCACCACAAACCAGATGCAGAGGAAGCAAGATGTGACTGCCTCACCCAATAATGTACCTAACCAGGTGACTAACACAGACAAGAATTATGGACAAATAATATTATAAAAATAATAAGAAGCCTAAGCTAATAGGCCAATCCATTTATAATTAATGTAGACCTTTGTGTGATTCTTTAGGACTAAACACATGTGGGACTTAGTTGGACAGAATACTCTGTCAACAAATGGTGGCCAACGTGTGGACGATTTCATGCACAGAAAACATTAGAGAGCTTGGGAACTAATTCTGGACAGCATTAAGCATAGCTTTTTGGTAGCAGCATTTTTGGGGGTTTGCCCTCTTTGAGAGGGGCATGTGCATCTCATTTAAGAGAGGCTTTCTGACTCATCTTTTGCTGCAAAACTTTGCAGTTCTTTTAAGAGGCTCTGCCACCAAAAACTTAAATGGTGTGTACGAATTGCTGAGAGAGAGAGAGAAAGAGAGAGAGAGAGAGAGAGAGAGAGAGAGAGAGAGAGAGAGAGAGA
>JABTXL010005465.1:746396-800913 GCA_025134845.1 Neodon shergylaensis
GAGAGAGAGAGAGAGAGAGAGAGAGAGAGAGAGAGAGAGAGAGAGAGGGCAGAGTCCAAGAGAAGCCATGTAGGTGCCACCAGAGACAGACTGGAGACTGCTATAACTTTGAAGGTAGGTTTTGACCTCATAGTATTGCACAGATTCGTGTAGATGGGTTAGTTTAGGATATAAGAGCTAGCTAGTAATATGATTAAGCCATATTCAACAGTCTTTTGAAGTGACTGAAGATTACCTATCTATAGGGAATAGAAGCTCTATGTACCAAAGGGAACTGAATAATCTAACTATAAGTATGACAAACATGTATGACTATTCACCTATAATTTTTAATATCTATATAGATTATAGACTAAGGCTTCACATTAGAATATTAGACAATGCTTAAACAACTGTGCAGCAAATGATGACAATGACCTCAAAATGTAAACAATGTATAAGCCTCTTGATCAGAGGTAGAAATATATAGTGCAATATGATAAATAAATCCTAAAATTATATCAATATCCAAAACGACTTAAACAGAGGTAGAAACATTCATGCATACATTATGACAAAATAACTTTGCATAGGTATACAAATATTTTAAAGAGAAATAGGAGCTTATTCAATATAACAAATATAATTTGAATTTGTATCAATATACAATAATCTATACTAATGTAAATTGTCCATAAATAATAGCTCACAAGTATTCAACCTAATATTCATTATTATTATTAGTGTGAGTAAGCTCACACTAACCTACCTATTATCCCATTTTAATGAGTTAACAAGGAATATTTGATGTGTGTGATTATAGAAATAATATTGAGAAGGGAATTTATGTGTTCTAGAAATAAAACTTTCGGTATTAAAAGATTGCATATAGTACGAGTTAAATTCCTTCTCTTTCTATTATGCTTACTATGTGATGTAGCTAGTATTACACTTGCTCCTATCAAATTCCACAATGAAGAAAGTCAAATTAAGATTAACTATTTATTTGTCTTATAATTTCTCTGCATCAAGAGAAGGCAGGACAGGCATTTGAGCAGAGCAAACCTGGTATAGTACTGACTAGACACCATTGAGCAGACCTGCTTAGTGTTCTGCTTCTCAAGACTTGTTCAGCCTGCTTTCGTATATATAACAGTATTACCAGCCTAGGGATAACAATATCCTCATTACTTTTGCTATCCCACATTGTTCCCTGATTAAGAAAATACTATACAAACTTCTCTATAGAGTCTTCTGCTCACAAGCAGGTATATTCTTAATTGAATTTTCCTAATTTCAGATAACTTCAAGTTGTTCCAAGTTGGCATAAAACTGTCCAGTTCACTATCATAGATTATTGCTCTGTTCATCATGCATTAATAAAGTTTTCCATTTCTTAATTTTCATCATTTTTCTCACTTGTCCTGCTTAGTGGAGAATGATGACATTTAGAGCTAATGTTCCCCGTGGGCATAAGGTATTGCAGCAACAGAATATGAAAAAAAAATAGCCTCAGTACTTATTACCCTGCTGGAGACGAAGAGTCAGACATTTATGCACCTCCCTCCAAATCTCAGAGACTCTTAAGTAATAAGGAGATGTAAAGAATTGAAGAGTTCAATGCATATTTAATAATACTACATATTATCCTTTTCTTATTATCTCAGATTCTGTATTCATATATATGATAGTAAATTTGATGCTGAAAAACATTGGTACTTTGGAATCATTTGCTACCTCTTAATCTGTGGGAATCGTTCTGCCATCTTTTCAATTCTGAAATTCCTGGCTTCAGGGTAGATGAGGATGTGCAATATCAGAAATAGTCCCGTAAAGCCTTTTACCCTGTAAAGTGAGACATTTCCTTCATATCCTTTTGTTATTTACTAATTATTTCTGGAAGATACATCTCTGATAAGGGTCAAGTGATGCACAGTTTTATATATAGCAGCTTTCAGGGTCATCCTTGACAAAAATACCCTCTTCTAGAGTAGAGGTGTGGGAATTTAGAGATATGGTAAAGAATACGAAGACGTGAATGAAAATAACAAAACAGAAACAAGTGGCATAGTATCAGGAGGGAATTTTTCAGTGAGTACTGAAAATATTCCTTGTGTTTAATGTTCAACTGGTTAATATAACCCTGATCCTAAAACCTAGGAATAAAACAAAAGACTGCATTAACATACAAATTGAAAGTCATGGGCTACATCCATTGCTCATGCCCTAGACTCACGTCCGAGAACAAATACTCTGTAGGCAAATCACTCCCTGGGTGGAATCCCAAGTTATTTTCATAAAGGGAACTGGAACTTCGTTGCATCCTTAGACTTTTGTTTTAGGTAGGAACCAACTACTTTCCTCTTTCAGGAGCTCTAGGTCTGGCAACTAGTTCCACATGTTGACAATTGCTTTGAGAGAACAGACCTCTAATTTACAACTAGGTGGTACCTTTGTTTGAGTTAGCCCAAAACTTTAAATAAACTAGAAACAATTCCCAAACTCTCTGACTTTTGGCCTCTTTGGGCCTCCAAACTCATGTAATTAGGACTCAGTTTGTTTCTATTTGACTCTGGCAGAGTAAAAGAAATTGTTTTTTGTATAAGTCTATTCACATTCTACTATCATGTTGCTGGCCATTAGGTAATGTTGGGATATTCCTTCCCAGTAATGGTCTTAATTATAATATTTACAATTACTTGATTTTCCATTGATTTTTTCGGCTGCTATGGCAAAAATATATCTGAATACCACTCAATATTTTTTTTTTCTTTTAGGGTATGTAACTCATGAGAGTGAGGAGTTTTGTTCCTGCAAATTTTACTCCACTAACAAGATGATTTTTTATAAGATTATCCTACTATTGTACAACATGCAGTGAATCCCATTAAAGTTTTTAAATAGCAGCAGAGTAATTTCTATTCTATGAAGACATTATTCTTAGGAAATTCCTAATTACTATAAAAGTACGTTCTTTACATCAAATTTGGAGGTGTAAGCACATTTTTAAAATTGTCTGTGAAGCTCCAATGTGGCTAAATAGGCATGTCTTTGACCAAGAAGATAGCCAAAAAGTACATTACTGGTACCTGAGTAAGAAAGTTCTGATAACACTTCATACTATAAGCTTGGGGGTTCAGTTTTCACAATATTTCTTCAAATATACCATAATGAATTTCAATTCCTTCCAAACATTTGCATAAGTTTATGTATGTCTGTATAGGTTTGTGTATACATTTGTGTATATAAACATACATAAAATACATGTGTTCACTTTCTTGACATAAGTTAGAACTTTATACATTACCAGTATATTTTTCTTATTTCACAATTTTTTGTTTCTTCTTTCAATAAAATATTGGCATTACCAAGGAGCAAAATAAATATGAGTAAACACTAAAATTATTTTATTTTACACGAACAAATGTATACACAAATATCCCAAACTATGTACAGAATTTGGTAATTATACCCATCCTTAGCAATGACATTTTGTAATTGAGTAGTCTATCAATGTTAGTGTACTGCACAAGTGGACCTAATATTTTTTTTTTTTTGCTAAAGTTTTTGGCTGTTTTTGTTTTTTTTTGTTAAATATTTTGGTTTTGTTTGTTTGCTTGCTTGTTTTTGCTTTCATTTCATTTTTTGTTTGCCAAAGTATCTCAAACTTATTTTTCTATCTTTTTTTTTTTTTTTTTTTTTTTTTTTTTTTTTTTTTTTTTTTTTTTTGTTTTTTCGAGACAGGGTTTCTCTGTGGTTTTGGAGCCTGTCCTGGAACTAGCTCTGTAGACCAGGCTGGTCTCGAACTCACAGAGATCCGCCTGCCTCTGCCTCCCGAGTGCTGGGATTAAAGGCGTGCGCCACCACCGCCCGGCTTATTTTTCTATCTTGAAAGACACTGTCATCATGGCAGATAGATTTCCCTTTGGATAATAAGCTGTGTCTGAACATTACATACAATATTTTCTGACTTATGAATAAAGGGTGTTATGTGAATTGATCAGAATAGACTTAGACAAAAATGCAATTTCTTTGCAATTTGAGAACATGTGGAATTGTGTTTTTGTGCCCCAATGGAGGAAGTAGGGCCTGCTTGTTCATTCAGGTACCCAACTAGCTTAGCCCCAAAACAACCATGCAGAAACTATGTTAATTAAAACATTTCTAGGCCCATTAGCTCCAGTTAATTCTTATATTATTTTAGCCCATTTCTATTGATCTGTGTATTGACATGTAGGAGTGGCTTCCAGAAAAGATTCAGCATTTCTGACTCTGGTGGCTCTATGGTGGCTCTCACCCTCTGTCTTTCTTTCTCCCAGCACTGAGTCCTGTCTTCCCTGTGTATGTTAGTTGCAGTTTAACATGGTTTGGCTTAATGCATGTGTTGGTGCATGGAAATGGTTTCATATGCTCCCTCTTGGTTCCTTGAGAGCCTTGCTTTATGGATGAGATATCAAGGAACCATGATTGCTACCACACCTCTGAGATGATTCAGTCCCTGCTGACACTGAGTAGCATATTTCTCACTTATCATGAACTCCATTTAACTATTTTGTTGGACATCTTTAAAGAGCCATACCCCTGCTAGTCATAAGTACTCAGCTAAGAAGCCTCCACTTTTTATTACTTAAAAAATACCAATCCAAATTCCCACTTTCCCCCCTCCTCCTGCTCCTTCTCACACCGTCCAGTCTAGAGGGTAAGACACCCTGCCCTGTGGAAAGTCCAAGGTCTTCCACACTGCATCTAGATTGAGAAAGGTATATATCCAAAGAAAATAGGATCCCAAAAAGCCAGTGCATGCAGTAGAGACAAATCCCAATGTCATTGTTATTGGCCACACAGTCTGCCCCAATTGTCAGCCACATTCAGAGGGACTAGTTTGATCCTATGCTCATTCACTCCCAGTCCAGCTGGAATTGGTGAGCTCCTATTAGCTCACGAACAATGTCTCTGTCAGTGAACTCCTCATGGTCTTAACATCCTTGCTCATAATCTCATTCTTTCCACTCTTCAACTGGACCTTGGGTCTCTGCCTCTGTTTCCATCTGATGTTGAATGAAGGTTCTATGGTGGTATTTAATATAATCATCAGTCTGACAACGGGGCAAGGCTAGTTCAGGCACCCTCTTCTCTATTGCCTCGGGTCTTAGCTGGGGTCATCCTTGTGGAATTCTTGGATTTTTTTCTAGAGCCAGGTTTCTCACTAACCCCACAAAGGCTCCCTCAAGCAAGATATCTCTTTCTTTGCTCTCATATCTGTTCTTCCTCCATCTCAACTATCCCAATCCTTCAAGCTCTTCCCAACCCTCCCCTTCTTCCCTCTTCTGCCCCTTCTCCCCTTTCTTTTAACCCCCTACCTCATGCTCCCAACTATTGTTAGACGATCTTGTCTGCTTCCAATTTCCAGGTGAATCTTGATGGGGAAACTCTGCTAACCAATCACATTGAATTGGGGCATGGTGACCTGGTGTTCAGGGAAGAAAACCTGGAGATCTGGGTGCACTCGCTTTCTGCACGAGGTGTTTGCCTGACCCATTTGGACATCCGAACTTTTACTCTGATGGCATGAGTTTCCCCACTTTTCAATTATTACATTATATCTGTTGTTTTGAGCTGGTCTGGTTATTTTAGCGTACCTATCGAATACATCATCACTGACACTTGGTGCCCAACTGGGGGCAAGTGGTGAGGAAGAATTATCTGTATTCTGTCAATCATGTACTTTAATAAAACATTGATAGACCAGACAGGAAGTAGAGGTGGGACGATGAGAATAGGAGAATGCTGTAAAGGAGGAAGCCCATTTCTCTCATTCCAGCCCAGACCACCAAAAAGCAAGATGTAACCTGCCCGACTGAAAGGTACCAAGGGCCATGTGGCTAACATAGATAAGAATAATGGGCTAATATAAGCTACAATAGCTAATAGGAAGACTGAGCTAATGGGCCAATCAGTTTTATAACTTATGGAGATCTCTGTGTGATTTTCTTTGGGGCTTCTTGGCTATGGGGTACTGGTCGGGACAGAAACCCCAACAAGCTGGCCATCATTGCTACAGAATCTCTGTATATTTTTCATTGGGTTCACCTTATCTCTTAGCTTCTCTAGGATCATGAACTATAGGCTCAGTGTCATTTGTTTATGGATAAAATACACTTATGAGTGAGTACATACCATATTCATTTTTGGGGGTCTGAGTTACCTCACTCAGAATAGTGTTTTCTAATTCCAACCATTTGCATGCAAAATTCAAGATATCAGTGTTTTTTACTGCTGAGTAGTACTCTAATGTGCAGATGTGCCACAATTTCTTTATCTATTCTTCCATTGAGGGGTATCTAGGTTGTTTCCAAGTTCTTGCTATTACAAATAATGGTGCTAAGAACATAGTTGAACAAATGCTATTGTAGTATGATTGAGTATCTTTTGGGTATATGCCAAAGGGTGGTATGGCTGAATCTTACTCCACATCCTTTCCAGCATAAGTTAACATTTTTTTTATTTTAGCCATTCTGAAAGGTGTAGGATAGTATCTCATGGTTGTTTTGATTTGCATTTCCCTGATAGCTAAGGAAGTGGAACATGTCCTTAAGTATTTTTTGACCATTTGAAATTCTTCTGTTGAGAAATCTCTGTTTATATCAGTACACCATTTTAATGGATTATTTAGATTTTTAATGTCTAATTTCTTGAGCTCTTTATATATTTTGGAGATCAGTAAGTTGTCTGATAAAGGGTTGGCGAGGATCTTCTTCTTTTCAGTATGTTGCCTTTTTGTCTTATTGACTGTGTCCTTTGCTTTACAGAAACTTCTCAGTTTTATGAGGTTGCATTTATTCATTGTTGCTCTTATTGTCTGTAAGAAACCCCCTTTTAAGGAGCCCTTCCTCTATTTGCACTAGCATTATCCTTGGCATAGGAAGGGATGTTAATAAGAAGCCATTTGGCTCAAATTTTTGGTGCTTAGAAATTTTTTTGAAGCCTTTTTGGTCTTATGTAAAAATTCTGGCCTGCAATATGAATGCCAACAAATAGGCTAGTTTGGTGTCCCACCAGATAGTTCAGAAATTACATCACAAATAGCTATTATTAAGTAATAGTTACCCATCTATGACTTGTATATTATTACAAGATAACTCTTACTTATTAAGTTCAGCGATATTTCTTCTCTCTCCTCTGTTTTGTGGATTATTACCCTTTCTTATTATATCAATTTCATCTTCTTCTCCCTGTTTTTCCTCATGATTCTGAGACCCATTTTGTCATTACCAGTAACCTCCAAGTATGGTTCTACTTCCTAAGCTTATACTGACTAGCTATAATCCATTCAGCTGCTTTATTAAACAATTCACTGTGACATTTATTCACCCTGTGTAAGAAAATATTCCACAGACTCTTCTTGACTGTTTTCAACATACAGCTCCTTTCTATTATACTTGTTTATATGCTAATGGAGACAAATATTTTCATCATTCCCATCCTCTTAATAAGTTTTAGGTTTAAATTCTATTCAGGAAAATATTTAGGAAATATAATTTTACATGTGTATTCAGTCTAAAGTATTTATATTTATTCTTACATATTTCAGTTATTAAGCAGGAAATTAATCTTGAATGCTCAGGCCTAGAAGCTGAAGAACAACCACATGTAAATGGATGTCAAACCTGCTCAGGTGTTGCTTAATTTTGTAAAACAGTATCGGCTGTGACCTAGAGCTACCTTAATGTATTAGATACAACTTTTGTATAGCCCCCTTTTGTTCGTCACACTGTTCCCACATTCTTTGATATGATTTAATCATAGCAACACAATTTCAAAGAAATTAAGCACTTTAAGTGTAATAATTTCCATGACATAAAGAAAACCTCATAAACGGAACTATTCCAATATGCATTTTCCCTTTCCACTACTTGTAATTATGCAAAAGCATAATCACAGTTAACACACTAAGTTATTTGTAAAAGTTCTCTTTTGCTTGATATATTGTTGCCTTGTAGCATTAAAGGGCAAACAGATTAACACAGGTAATTTCATTATACACTAATTTTATTTCAAATGTGTGCAGTGTAGGTTCATTAATTTAACTGGAAATTCTTTCTAACTAATATTCAGAAGTTAACTCTAGTCTGTTCTTTTTTATTGTTTTTTTGGGGGATGCTATAAATATAGGCCAGGGAATTGCCAAATTTCTGACATTAATATTCACTATTTAGAACATAGAAATTAAACCTGAATGAAATTAGAGCACTAAATGATGATTAGGGTGCATGTAGAACATATTAACCTACAGAGTGGCTAGAAGTGTGTTCTTTGTGTTATATTCAAATTGCTGTTTTATTTTCCTATTGTTTTGACAAGGAGACATTTCATTGAACAGTCAGCTTATTTGAAAAGTTGGAAACCTAGACTATATTTTAGAACACTCATATTCAAATGTTCACATAATGGTATTAAACAATTCCAGGATATTTGAGAATTGTTGGAAAAGGATATTATCTGAGTGTACGTGGCCAGCTAGGAAAACTTGCAAATTTCATGTCCAAGGAGAAAACCAATCTCAAGTCAGCTAATTCTAATAAACATATGCAACAAATCAGTATTTGATTGATATTTAACACATTTCTTCTCATGAATTTTCACCAATTGGAACTAAATGTATAATTCTTGTATAACCTCCAGTGCTCAAAAATCCCAGTATTCCTAGTGATATAAAGAAAACCTAGTAAAAAGAAATATTTCAGTCCTCACTTTTTCTGTCTATGACTTGCAATTACTCAAAATCAAAATCACATTTAACTATCACTAGGTTATATATAATCATTCTCTTTTGTTTATATATGCTTTTACCTGGTATCTAAAAAGACACATCACTAACACAGTTAATTTCATTATGTTTTTCTATTTCATATGAACATACTTTAGGTAAATTTTTTTTTAATTTTATGTTCATTTTATTCTTACTATATCTACACTAAACTAGGTAGCCTTTCAGAGAATGAGTCCTTAAAGCCAGGAAAAGCAGTAGGGATAAATCTGTCCACACTGCAAGTGACCCACAGTCTGACACAGCCCATACAAAAGTCTCCCATATTCTGAGTGCCTACCTTGGTACTTTGTTGATTTTCTCACTTTCAGTCCAAAGTTGTTGGACTCCCATTAGCTCAGGTAAGATGTTTCAATGGTCATTCCCATTATAGACTTGATCTCTTTGCATGTATTCTCACTCCTCCTGCACTTCAACTAGACATTGGGAGATAAGCCCTGTGATGGACTGTGGGTCTCTGCCTCTTCTTCCATCAGTTGCTGAATGCTGGTTACATGATAAACATCAATGTGGCTAAAAGACAAAGGCTGTTCAAGCACCCACTCCAATATTGCTAATGGACTTCACTAGGGTAGTCCTTGTGAATTTTTGCTATTACAGGTTTTGTGAATTCCTGGAAATTTCTCCAATTACAGGTTTTTGCAGGTCCCTTATTACCTCCCTCAATAAAGGTACCTTTCTCCTTACTCTACATCTCTGTCCCCACCTAGAAAATCCTGTTCTTTCTAGTTATACTCCCTGTCTTTTCTGTAGCACCTTCTCCATTTATTACTTTCATTCTCCATTTACCATAGTTTCTCAATTTTCTCAGGAGATCTTGCATGTTTCCCCTTTCCAGTGGTATCAATGTTTATTTATATATAATACATATTATTTGTATTACATGTAAATTATGTATTATATTTACATATAATATATATAATATATGTCATATGACATATATTATATAATATAACATATTATATTATATAGAATACATATTATTTGTATTATCATTTGACTGCATAAAAAACCACATTTCCATTGTGTAAGTTGCATATATAATTGTTCAAATACAAAATAAAGACAATGTTCTACTGTATTCTGAAGAACCATTATGAATTCTATTATCAGAATGGCTTATATTATTTAAGAAGATGATTAAAATGGAAATGTAGTTTTTCTGAGGTTTGCTAGCTTCATAGTGATATCCATGTGCTCTTAAAATGCCCTATAACCAAATACATGCACATACATACACACACACACAGCACACACACACACACACACACACACACACACACTGAAACATGCTTTCCCTAAATTTAGATTTTACTGAAAAGATAGATGAGGTATATGACCTAAGTAAAGAGTACTGGTATAGGTGATTGTAGAACTAGTGATGGCAATGCAGTGAATTTTATCGAAATTTTAATATTCATGTAGTACTGAAAAATATTTAATGAATAATCATTGAGAGTATCAATCTGAAAGAAATATCAGAAAACATGCACACATGTGAAACACTAATAAAAGAATATATGCAAAGGTAAAATTGTTGAAATAATACATATAGTATTTTTTCTAAATGAAAACCTCAATCTATTGCTAAATTTTAATGGAATTTTAGATATCAGAAGCAATTTGTTTATGCTCAGAACTGGATTTAAATAGAACATTTCAGAATTTTTTAAGTAAAAACACATACATATATATATATATTAGAATATATATTCTATAATTCATGTATTTAATCATTGAAGTTATTGACTCTGACATGGTCTACTAGGAAATGCTAGCAACATGCTTCAATGAGCAGCCCAGAATCACGGTGAGATATTTGCATCCAGAATGGGAGGCTTTCATGCTGATATATTAGATATAGACCCAAATAGTAACTATATCATCACTAGTACGTATTATGGGCTTTTTTTTCCTTTAGTAAGTGGAAACAGTGTCAGTAGTAAATTGATATTTATCCTCTTGTTCACCTTTAGTTTGGCTGATAGTACTACAAAACAAATTTAAGATGGAGTTAGAAATAAATCAGCAGCTATGATTGAGCTCTCCAAGATTACCACAAGATTTGCCTAAGCTGTTGGAAGTGAGGTCTCTTTCCTTGTTGGGTCTTATTTCCTATTTCATGCTAAGGTGGAATGAACACACTCCTACAGTCAGAGACCAGGAATGCATATAATAATGTTAGCAATGCCTGGGTGTGGTGGCTCACAACTTTAATCCCAGCACTCGGGAGGCAGAGGCTGGTGAATCTCTGGGAGTTAGATGCCAACATGATCTATAAGATCTATAAGATATACAAGAACTACTTCTGTGACAGGCACCAAAGCTACAGAACAACCTTGTCAAAAAAAATTCAAGCTCTGTCTATATCCAGGTCTCCAAAGGACCTGGGAATAGCCAATACCGACAGTTTAATTGTCTACACAAGGCAGGGTACTCCTCACATGTACAGGAGTCAGAGTCCATGGAAATTAGCAAAATCACAACTTACATTCACAATAACTATTCTCACTGTTTTAAAAATTTTGACCAATGTACTCTATTATCTACCTTATCTCGGTGCTTACCAAGGTTTGTGCCAAAATCACATTCTATGCAAATTTGTATTACAAATATAAAAATCTTTTCAGTCCTTAAATTATTTACTCAGTTAAAAATGGTAGTGTTTTTTTATATTCTAAGCTTTTTAAATATTACATCTCTCTTATGATTTTTTAAAACTTAGTAGCAAGGAAATCTGTAAAACTGTAAGTATGTAGTCTTCAAACCTTTCAAAATACTGAGCAGGAGGATATATTACCTGAGTAAACAGCAAGTGAAAAACAAATATTTTAAACCTATAGAATTTTAGGAGACTGCGGTTTGCAGGAACAGACACACTAATATCTTCTGCAACATTGATGGATCTGTCTTTAGCTTACTGGCCTAAAATATCTCACAGATGTTGCTGTAAGAACAGATCTATTTCATCTTGACAAATTTCAGCAGTCCACATCTTTTGTGTCCTTCTTGTCAACTGTGTACAACATACTGTTTGCAGTTGAGACAAAGGCAGTTTCTTGCCTGGTGTCTAACTTTGCCACTTAGAAATCAAATTCCATTTGGAGATTCCTTGATGCCCATCAGCTTCTCTCTAGTAGTTTGGCATTTACAAATGCAGATATATATCCTGGTCATAAAAATTCTTGTGCCATTAAAATATTTTACATTCTATATTCTTTACATCTCTGATCTATCTACCAAAATTCATCTCTTACTTACCTAGTAAACAATCTACCTTGACTGCTATTTTATTGTTAGCAGTGATTAACAGTTGGTTGATTTCCAATTTTCTGAGAAACTGCCATACTGAACCCCAGCGTTTTGTACAAGTTTTAATTTCATCTTAATTCTGTGTCTGAGATAGAATATACAGGTGATTCCTCCATGCTGATCTTATTACATTATAAGCATGAGGACAATAAGGGAAGAAGACATTTGCCCATTTATTGACATTAACATCTACTATTCAGAAAGGATAATATAACATTGGCATTTACAGAGGACCATATCACATTTAGGGAGTAAGTAGAATACAACGATCTTTTAGCGTGGTCTATGGGTTATAGTCAATAACATATACTTTTGCTTTTATGGTTACACTGTAATCTGAAAGAGTCAAGTAGCAGTCTCAGTCAGCAAGAAGTCCCTTTTGAAATTTGCAATCCTAGAACACAATTTTACAATACTCCTTTTCTAAAGCAGGCATGCTAGTATAATACAATTCCAGGACATTAGAGAAGTGTGGTTAACAGGAACTATTCTGAGTATTTATGGCCAGCTAGGCTAGAATGGCGAATTTCATTCCAAGGAGAAAACATATCTCAAATCTGCTAAATATTTGCATCAAACCAGTATTTGATTATTATGTAAGCATATTTTCCCTAATTAATTTTCAAAAACTGGATATAAATGCATAACTCTTACAGTATATCCACTGCTCAGAAATTCCAGTACACCTATTGTCAGGACAAATGAAGGAAAACCCTTATTAGAGAGACTCTCTGTTGTCTTGAACTAATAATTAAGGAAATTTAGATTTATTTTTAGGGTAGCTTGCCATGAAGTGCAATCATGTACCAATCGATGGCTTCAAATTAATGGACATAAAACTTCCTGAAATAAATTCTGTTTTTTTAAGAAAGAAAAAATACACTTTATTTAATAGTAATTGTAGAATTTGGAAACATTCTTGTATTTGAAATCTAGTGGAATTCATAGTAAATATTTTAAAGTACTACTTATAGTGTAATATATGTATATTAGTTGCATGTGAGAAACAAAAATATGAAGAACACTTCTGTTCTTAAGAACTGTCATATAGCCGGACAATGGTAGTGCACGCCTTTAATCCCAGCACTCGGAAGGCAGAGGCAGGTGGATCTCTGTGAGTAGGAGACCAGCCTGGTCTGCAGAGCTAGTTCCAGGAAAGGCTCCAAAGCCACAGAGAAACCCTGTCTCGAAACAAACAAACAAACAAACAAACAAACAAACAGGACTGTCATATTAGCCAGTTTTGTGTGCTGTTAACAGGAGGTAAAAACAGGAAAAATTGCATTTTATCCTCTGTTCCCATTTCAATTTCTCTGCTTCATTTTACAACACTCAGGAAGGAGGGAGACAGAGATGAATCATCAGCTCATGATGAGATCATCGGGTAAAATTCAGTCTTGTGCTGCTTTAGAATCCTTGGTTTGAGAGCTCTCTCCTTATTGGTTGAGAGATGGCATAAAAATGTCTGCACTGCAGGATTTTACCAGTCGGGCTTCTGACTAAAGTCCGGTCGACTTTAGTCAGAAGCCCGATTGTAAACAACCACAGAGAAAAAAAAAATCTGTTCCGAGTCCGAGAGACATACAGGAGACAGAAACAATAGAAACCTAGGGAAAAAATGGATTTGGTGTGATTTCCCACGTTCCTGTTAAAAGGCACCTGTTTCTGCTATCAGTGCAGGAAATGTGCTCAAGTCTCTGAAGCCGTAATAGCTGTGATTCCTGAGTTAGTGTTGAATTCTGCATTTTCTGTAATCAAAATTTACGTTCGTGGTCAAGAGGGATGTACTGATCTTATGTGTCATTGGATGCCCGAGTAAGATAATTGCAATATTGGGAAATATCCTCTGGCACCTGGAAATCTCAAATTTTCAAATGGTAGATTCAACAATCAGTGTGTTTAGAGACTCTGACACGGCATTTCTGAATGTGATACCAGTAAACTGCAATCGGCAGCACAGAATCACAATCAACCGTCAGCAGGGAGAAATGAGAAATTTCAGGTAGATGGCAGGGTACAGACTGAAAAAGTGGATGTATAATCATCTCCTAGTTACCTGTGATGTTTTCCATTTTTGATAATTAGGCTTGGTGCTAGGTAAACTACATTTTTTTTGTCATCCACTTTCACTTTTATATTTTCTCCTGGACCAAACCGTTAGAGGAGAGAGAGAAATGAGTCTGCAGCTCTGATGGAGATCTCCAAGGTTACCACAGGATTTGTTCTTATTGGTGGGCTTGAGGACATTCTTTTCATTATTTTGGAAAAAATTTGAATGCACACACTTCTTCACTCAAAGGCAGGGAGAGCTAATTATATTTTAGGAATAGCAGGTCTTTACTAGTGAAGCTCTGGCTATGCCAGCTCTCAGCTGCTCATGTTTATACCAGAAACCAAACTGTACATTGACACAGAGATGGCAGAATGCTATTGACTTGTATATGAGAATAATTGCAGGGAAATTAGCAAAGTCAAGTACCAGTTTATTACCAGTGTTACAGTCTTGAGTTACCTGCTGTGGTTTTCTGTGCAGCAAATCAATTCGTGCTTTGGAAACTTCTGCTACTCTATAAACTTTTGGAACCACTGCCTCAGTCTTGAAACAATTCAGTATCTGCAAGGAAATAATCCACTTCAGGTTTTAGTGTCTGACAGAGTAAAGGGGAGTCATGATCTTTCCTCTTTTCTTTGAGATCCTCTGTGGAAATGGTTATGACATTGTATGTTTCCTTTTCATGAAAACTTAGAGTCATTGAAAATATTATGCAGTGACACATGAATGCCCAACCCTCCCTGGCACCAAAGACTCTCGCGTTACAATAAGTTATAGAAGAGGAAACATACGTCTTATCATTCTATTGCCTTTTAGGTTCTCACAGGCTCAACATTGCTGTTTTGGTTGGCATAGTTTTGTGTTCTGGCATACAAAAATTCTTGTACTTCATTTTTCTCACTTGTATTCACATTTCTATTTAGGAATTCAGACAGCATGAGCTTTGTTGCAAATCAACTATTTATTTATCTTGGCATCAAAGTATAACATACTACCCTTTAAAATAATTAACATATCAGCTTTATTTGTTACTGTGTGTGTTGTTTTTGTGTGCTTTGAAAAAGTGCATATCATATCTTGTGTCTTCCATCTGAGACTCTGAATTCCTATGTCTGCTGGTAATGTTGAGACTGGAAAACACTAGTACTTTGGAATCAACAACCTCTATTTGAATCTATTGCAATATTTTTGCCATCTATTCAATATAAATGACCTTCAAGTAGGTTTTATAGTCATGAAACATCATACCATAGTGCAATAAAGTCTCCTATGTTCTAATTAAAGTTCTTCTCTTCACATAGTTCTGTTATTTTCCCAGTGGTGCCAATTAAATATCTCTGATGTGGTCAAAAGATGCTCAGGTACATGAGTATATAATTATTTCATTTAGACTCAGGATTTTTTCTATTTTCTAGAAGCACAAAAGCAATTATTTTCATGTAATTCTGTCATCATTTTATTTTTAGGTTCCTAGCCATAAAGGCAGTGTGTGCTATACCTTTTATCACATAGTCTTAATAACAATATTTACTAGACCCATGCCAGGTTCTCAGTTTTTGCCCGGCAATCTTGTCTACTTCCCATATCCAGGCGGATGACTATATGTTTTTCTTTGGGTTCACCTTCTTATTTAGCTTCTCTAGGATCACAAATTATATGCTCAATGTCCTTTATTTATGGCTAGAAACCAATTATGAGTGAGTACATCCCATGTTCATCTTGTTGGGTCTGGGATACCTCACTCAGGATAGTGTTTTCTATTTCCATCCATTTGCATGCAAAATTCGTAAAGTCATTGTTTTTTACCGCTGAGTAGTACTCTAATATGTATATATTCCACACTTTCTTCATCCATTCTTCCATTGAAGGGCATCTAGGTTGTTTCCAGGTTCTGGCTATTACAAATAATGCTGCTATGAACATAGTTGAACAAATGCCCTTGTCATATGATCGGGCATCTCTTGGGTATATTCATTCCCAAGAGTGGTATTGCTGGGTCCAGGGGTAGGTTGATCCCGAATTTCCTGAGAAATCGACACACTGATTTCCAAATGGTTGCACAAGTTTGCATTCCCAACAGCAGTGGATGAGTGTGCTCCTTACTCCACAACCTCTCCAGCAAAGGCTATCATTGTTGTTTTTGATTTTAGCCATTAAAGGGGCTAGCAGGTGTCCAGGGAGATGTCCCCAGATAGTACCTTGGGCAACTGAGGAGAGGGAACCTGAAATTACCCTATCCTATAGCCATACTGATGAATATCTTGCATATCATCTTAGAACCTTCATCTGGTGATGGATCGAGATAGAGATAGAGACCCAAATAGGAGCACCGAATTGAGCTCTTAAGATCCACATGAGGAGCAGAAGGAGGGAGAACATGAGCAAGGAAGTCACGACCAAGAGGGGTGCACCCACCCACTGTGACAGTGGAACTGATCTATTGGGAGCTCACCAAGGCCAGTGGGACTGGGACTGAATAAGCATGGGATGAAACCGAACTTTCTGAACATGGCGGACAATGAAGACTGATGAGAAGCCAAGGACAATGGCAATAGGTTTTGATCCTAATACATGAACTGATTTTGTGGGAGCCTAGCCTGTTTGGATGCTCACCCTCCTGGACCTGGATAGAAGTAGGAGGACCTTGGACTTCCCGCAGGGCAGGGAATCTGGACTGCTCTTCATTCTCGAGATGGAGGGGGAATGGGGTGCGGGGGAGGGGGAGAGGGGGTGGGAAGTGAGGGGAGGGGACAATGTGTGGGAGAAGGGGGAAGGAAATGGGAAATGGGGAGGAGGCAGAAATTTTTTTTCAACAACTAAAAAAAACAAAAAAAAGAAAAAAAACAATATTTACTAGAAATTTCCATGATTTTTATAACTATACAAAAATATATCTGAACACTTCTTACTTTTTTTTGTCATGGAGCAAATGAGAGTGAAGATTTTGTCATGATCACTTAAGGATTAATCTGCAATTATAGCACAAGTAATCAATTTCATTAAAATTCTAAATATTAGCAGATGGATTCCCAATCTATGATGATCAAACTATGTAGGAACGTCCAAAACAGGTTCCTTCCACCATATTGGCAGTTGTAAGCATATTTTCGATATGGTTTGTTAATCTCAAGTTTTTCACTTAAAGACATGGCTTTGGACATCAAACAAATGAAATAATACACTACTTAGACCTGAGTGAGAAAAAGCTGATATCCATTCATAGTATAAAGAGTTCAGTTTTACAATAACTCTCCAAATATATTATGAAGCATCTCAATTACATTCAAATATTCATATAAGTATACATATGTGTACATGTATGAGATTGAATAGGCATAATTATATTTATACACACTTATGCATGCATGTATATACTTTCATAATGTAGTTTAAAATTTTATACATGAGTATTGTATTTGTGTTATTTCACACTCATTTCTGCTACCTCCTTTAAAATAATATCTGTACTAAAATGTCAAATAAATCCATCTACATAATATAATTATTATATTTTTGTATAGATACAGTTGTATTCATTCATAATTCCACAATGTATACACACTGTTGTGATTTTTACATAACCAATCTTGCATTGACCTTTTCTAAAACAAAATCCTATCAATATTACTGTATAACAGAAAATTATCCTCTCTATCTTAGCCTCCAAATTATTCAGTTGCTTTTCTGCTAATTGTGTTAATTTTTGAGAATTTTCTTTTCTGTTAACATTTCAAAATTGGACTCCATTGTGGTACACATTTTTTTGCTGAAAAAGCATGGGATAAAATCGGACTCGCTGAACATAGCGGACAATGAAGCCTGCTGAGAAGTTAAGAACAATGGCACTGGGTTTTTGATCCTACTGCATGAAATATTTTCTAAGCCAATAATAGTGGCAATCTTTTAGATTTATCAACTTGTCTCTGACCAAACATTGTATGTTATTTGTAACATGAGAGGCTTGTAAAATGGAGGGTCCTGTTTGTTGTTGGGTTTTTCTGTCCTGCCCTTTACCCCACAACTGTTTAGCCCCAAAGAAAATCACACATAGGTCTCCATAAATTATAAACTAATTGGCCCATTAGCTTCTAGTTTCTTACTGGCTAACTCTCACATTTTGATTAACCCATTGTTCTGATCTATGTTAGCCATGTGGCTCAGTTCCTTTTTCAGTGGGGTAGATCACATGCTGCTGTTTCCGTGGTCTGGGCAGGAGTGGGACGACTCAACTTTCTCCTTTCCAGAATTATCCTGTTCTCATTTTTTCATTTCTATTTCCTGTCTGGTTTTCCCACCTGTACTTCCTGCCTGGCCAATCAGCGTTTATTTAAAACATGATTGACAGATTACAGACAATTCTTCTGCACCAGTTATTTGATATTTGAGTTGTTGAATTGTGTAGCATTGTTGTTTTCTGTTTTCCAGGAAGTACGAACTATTGTTTCTTCTGTATATTTAGGGATAAATATTTAGGACACAGTTCAAAATTATATTTGTTCAATGTAGGTGTAGATGGAGTTTCTGTTTATGTAACTACTATCTCCCTAACCATTTGGAGTAAGCTAGAATATTGGATTTTGCAAAAAAATTCTTCTGGTCAATGATATCTGCATTAGTAAAAGATGACAGAATATAAATTTAAACATGTCGATTGTTACCAACCCAGTACTACCCTCTAAATGGCTAAATGTTGGTAAATTATGACACTTAAAGTACATGGTGAAATCATGCATTTTACCTTGATATGTTGTATCCCTGTTAGTTAAGTCAGGGTGCTCTGCCCTGTGGGAAGTCCAAGGTCCTCCCCCTTTCATCCAGGTTTAGGAAGGTGTGAAACCAAACAGACTAGGCTCCCAAAAAGACAGTACATGCAGTAGAATCAAAACCCAGTGCCATTATCATTGGCTTCTCAGTCCACCCTCATTGTCAGTTACATTCAGAGAGTCTGGTTTGATCACATGCTCATTCAGTACCAGTCCAGCTGGCCCTGGTGAGGTCCCATTAGATCAGTTCCACCATCTCAGTGGGTGGACACAACCCTCACGGTCCTGACTACCTTGCTCGTGTTTTCCCTCTTTCTGCTCTTCATCTGGGCCTTGGGGGGCCAGTCCAGTTCTCCAATGTGGGTCTCTGTCTCTATCTCCATCCATTGCCAGATGAAGGTTCTAGTGATATGCAAGATATTCATCAGTGTGGTTAAGACGAAGGCCAGTTCAGGCACCTTCTTCTCTGCTGCCCAAGGCCTAGCTGGGGAAATCCCCCTTGGCCACCTGGGATCCCCTCTAGAGCCAAGTCTCTTGCCAACCCTAAAATGGATCCCTAAGTTAAGATATCTTCTTCCCTGTTTCCATATCCAACCTTTTTCCGTCTCAACCATCCCATTTCTCAAGCTCTCCCCAATCCTCCCCTTTTCCCTTCTCTCTCCCCATCTCGCCTTCCCCCAACCCACCCCCACCCCTGCTCCCAATGTTTTCCTGGCAATCTTGTCTACTTCCAATATCCAGGAGGATAAGTATATGTTTTTCTTTGGGCTCACCTTCTTATTTAGCTTCTCTAGGATCACGAACTATAGGCTCAATGTCCTTTGTTTATGGCAAGAATCCACTTATGAGTGAGTACATACCATATTCTTCTTTTTGGGTCTGGGTTATCTCACCCAGTAAAGTGTTTTCTATTTCCATCCATTTGCATGCAATATTCAAGATGTCATTGTTTTTAAAGGCAACGTAAACCCTATTTTTATTTAATTCTGAGTCATTAATTTGGGAGATTGCTGAATGTTGCTCTTAGGTGATGTATGTGTGGAGTACATAAAAATAACAAAGACAATGTAAGTGATCCTACTGTTTTATTTCAGGAGGCAGACAAAAAATTTTGAAAGTTTGGGAATGCCAGAAATAAAAACAGAAGGAAGAACCTACTAGAATAGTTAGTTACATAAAAGAATTATCTGTATCTGTAAAGAATTACACCTGTTCTTTGATCTATGTGCTATGCATATAGTATGTATGGTTCGCATGCTGGAAAAGAGGCTGAAGATTGAAATATACACATACACACGGAGACAGAGACACTGGTCATTCTCAAAACAAGAACACCAAGAATGCTAACTTGACCCAAGAACGTCAGCATTATTGTGTCCCAGAACATTTTATATAGTTCCTTCGCTGGCCAATATCCATGTGCTACCTCTCAGGATTTTCAGCTACAAATCCAGAATAAAACACTCCCCAGCATTAGGAACTCCTGAGGGTTTTGTACTCAGAACAGCTGTAAACAATGGAAACAAAGTTGCCTTGCTCACAACAGCTGCAAGCACAGGAAAAGCAAGCTGTTTACAGGAAATTCAGGGTCTGGGAGTTCACAGTCCACAACATCTGACTACTTTATTTTATGATTTTTGTCTCTAGGTCTGGAACAGCTTGTGGAGAGGCAGGCTGGTCTTGGCAATAGTGAGGTTCCCTGATCAGGAGATCTGCACAGATCCAGCCATGCGGCCAGAGGCTGGGCAGGCGACAGTGAGTCCCTGGAAGGCGCAGGTTCCCAGCAGCAGGTAGGTGGGCAGGCAAGCGGGTGGGAGACATGTGGGCAGACACATCGTATGGATCAGAATTGGATATTTATTACTTAGAGGAGGGGGAGAAGGAGAAGAAGAAAACACACACACAGAGAGAAAGAGAGAGAGAGAGAGAGAGAGAGAGAGAGAGAGAGAGAGAGAGAGAAAGGGGGAGTGGAGAAGGCAGGAGAGAGGCAGAAGTGAAGCTGCCTCTCCGAGAGGAAGACAGAAGAGAGAGAGAGAGCTCAGGCCAGAAGCTGAAGGTCAGCCCAGCTCAGTGGATGGATGAGGGAGTGGGTGTGCCTTGTCTCTTAAAGAGACAAAAACTATAACATTCCCAGCACTTTTTTACAATAAAAAGTGGAAGACTAGACTCAACAGTTTGATGGAATTGGGGCTATGGGTTCTCAAGACTGCTTCTGGCTTATTTGTGGGCATCATCTTTGAGGGGGAAACCTGAGAAGGCTAGGTGCTGGCCAAATCCTGGCATAGCTGGTCTCTTTGCTCCCGACTGGTGTCTGTGGCATTGAAATGTCTGGTGTCTCTTATCCTGTTTAAGGTATTGGCAGAGCAAAGAACATAGTTAAATTAAGGAAAAAAAATAAGACCAGGGGATTGAGGGGGATATATCTGACCTGTTTAAGGTGGATCATTTAATTCAACTCCCTGGAACTCACAAGAATTCCTTCGGTTTGTGAAAACAGAAGTTTTAGACACATAATGACTGTGGCATATTTTTGTACAATGAAAAGTATTTTTAAGACTATGGAAGGCAGCATAAGAGAGAAATTTGATCTATCAAACTGTATCAGAGATCTTTGAGAAGGATAAGATATTCTTCAGTTACTGATTAAAAAAAAAAAACAGAGAACTTATTTGGCACCCAGAGCTACTCTTTTTTTGGGTCCTCCATGGTTGCTGAAGGTTGAACTTGATCTTTTGCTGTTTAGCGCAGGGCCTGTCAGGTCCAAGGAGATCCTGTGGGCTAAGAAATCTGTAGGAAGACAGGCATACCTTCACCTGAGCTACTAGGTTGTCGATTCCAGTGATTCTGTCCATGTCTGGAGATCTTCAGTTTAGAAAAAAGGCATTTTTCCCAATGGTCAGCCCATGGCAATTGAAGTAAACTGTGGATGGATGCTGTTCTGTGCCCATTTGTCTTCTGTCTTCTTTGGAGGAAGCAGTGTGCTGTTGCTAAGAGCCAACCTGTCTCTTTTTGTTATGATATTTTTTTTAATAATTAAATATTTAAATATCACATTTCACAGACCTCTGAGCAGTTGAGGGCTGTTTATTAGGTATAGCTGCAGTATAGAATCTTCCTGGAAGGCTGGGTCTGAGTGACTGTACTGGCTCTTAACAGGTAAGATTTACACTCATAAAGAGACAGAAAGAAGAAACTGCTTGCAATAGAAGGTTAATAGTAGAACTGACAATAGTAGAGAACAGGTATATAGAGAAGAGAATATATTTTAAATGAGGGTTAGATTAAATATAAAGCATTTTTGTAAGAGACTTAAAGGTACATACCAGTTTAAAATATGAGACTTATGATTTTGTAGTTTGAAATGAGATGTAATGAACAATTATTATACACAGAATGAACAGGAATTGGGCAAAGTGATATTTTTGATGGGCCCTATCAAAGGCATGCCCCTGCGCAAAACACATGTAACAGAGTCAACAAGAGGATTTTAGTGAAAACTGGGGGGGGGGGCAGGGCAGGGTAGACTTAAGTAAAAATGTGAGAGCTTGGTCACCTGACCTGGCTCTCAGCCAAGATGGCAGTAAGGTCACCCATGTAATAAAGTTAACATTGGGGAACCCAGCAGGTAATACCTCAGTAAAGATGGCAGAATTTGGTCACCTGACCTGGCCCTCAGTAGATGGCGATAAAGTCACCTGACCCCAGTCAAAATGGCAGCAGTCACATGTTGTATGAAAAAAGTCACAATTTTTGAGCTGTAAGGATTTTAAGCTTAATGAGAGGGACCTAAAGGCGTGACCTGCCCTGTTGCTGAGCAGCCATGCCATAACACAAGCCACAGAGGGGAGCAAAAGGCTGGAACTGAAAAAAAAAAGGAAAAAAAAAGAAAAAAAAAACTATACCATGCCACTGCTGGAATTGAAAAAGCCGGCTAGAATTTTAAAAAAGCCGGGGAGCCGGTTGCTATCCAGAGCCAAAATTGTGAAAACCTGCGAAACAGCAGCACCCAATGCCTATGATGAGAATGTCTTTCCCTTCAGGCAGGATGCAGATCAGTACGAATGCTCAGGACTTGTGGACAAGTGTCCTCTGACCACGAGTGGAGTGCTATGGCCTAGCCGGATCTGGTCGGGTGACTCAGAAACCAGAGAGGCTGGGGCAGCTCTGAGTGGCATTACGACAAGGGAAAAAAATAGAAGAGAAGAAATGGAAAACAAAAGATGAAACTGTGGGACCCCAGGTCCCCAGTCGAATGCACTGTATGGAGAGTGTACAGTGCTAAAATGCAGGATGGCTGACCCCGGGTCAGTCCAAACATGATTCTGGCAAAGGGAAGCAACCGTAGCAGAATGGGGAAAGACTTACCCATGGAAGCTGGGAAGCTGGTGGTGGGAATGGAAAAAGAACCCGGTTCAAGATCCTGACCCTGGGAGAGGAGTTTCGGGGAGGAGCACCATTCCGGGTAATGGCACCAATTTTATGATTTTTGTCTCTGGTCCGGAACAGCTTGCAGAGAGGCAGGCTGGTCCTGGTAACAGTGAGGTTCCCTGACCAGGAGAGCCACACAGACCCAGCCATGTGGCCATCGGCTGGGCAGGTGACAGTGAGTCACAAGAAGGTGCAGGTTCCCAGTGGCGGGTGGGTGGGCAGGCAAGCGGGTGGGAAACATGTGGGCAGACACATCGTATGGATCAGAATTTTATATTTATTACTTAGAGGAGGGGTGAAGGAGAAGAAAAGGACAGAGAGAGAGAGAGAGAGAGAGAGAGAGAGAGAGAGAGAGAGAGAGAAAGGGGGGAGTGGAGAAGTGGGGAGAGAGACAGAAGCAAAGCTGCCTCTCAGAGAGGAAGACAGAAGAAACAGAGAGCTCAGGCAGGAAGCTGAAGATCAGCCTGGCTCAGTGGATGGGGGAGGAAGTGGGTGTGGCTTGTCTCTTAAAGAGACACAAACCATAACACTTTAAAGAATATTCCTTTTGTTATTTTCTGCTTTTATGTTTATAAAATTCACAGAATCATAGAGGGCTCTGTCCAAAGAGCTGATAATTCGCAATATTAAATCTGAATCTATTTCTAGTTTATACATATGAAAAAACCTGGTATTCTAACTTATCATGCAGTTCCAGGACATGAAGCATATGAAGTAAGTCCAGGAGCTCTGAGATTTACTGGCCTGTTTTTACACCACAAGTGGCAAATTCCAAGGTTGTGGCATGATATTATACTAATGCATATAACTAGTATTTGATGAATATATATATATATATGTAAACTTGTATTATCTAAGTTCTATTGTGCAAGTTTGCATATATAATTGTCCCACTACAAAATACAGACAATGATCTACTATATTCTAAGGAACCATTTTGAATTGCATCTATTATCATAATGGCTTATATTATTTGTTGAGATGATGAAAGGGAAGGTATAGATTCTCTCGGGTTTTCTAGCTTTGTAATGATACTTATGAGCTCTTATAAAGCCCCATATCCAGAGAGCATGGACACAATTTATGGTTTTGCTGATATTTCTTAGAACAGTATTTTTATACTGCTGGAAATCTTTTGGAAGATCTGATTGATGAATTGTAATGTAAAAATAGTCTATAATGTGGATAGGGCATCTCTTGGGTATATTCCCAAGAGTGGTATTGCTGGGTCCAGGGGTAGGTTGATCCCGAATTTCCTGAGAAACCGAAACACTGATTTCCAAAGTGGTTGCACAAGATTGCATTCCCACCAGCAATGTATGAGGGTACCCCTTCCTCCACAGCCTCTCCAGCAATTTCTTAATATTCATGGACAGCAAGTCTAGAATGGCGAATTTCATTCCAAGGAGAAAACAAAACTCAAATCTGTTAAATACTTGCACCAAACTAGTATTTGATTAATATATAAGCATATTTGTCCCAATTAATTTTAAAAAGCTGGATATAAATGCATACTTTTTAATACTTGATAAATAATACCTTTTAAAATTTCCCCTTTCTCACCTCCTCCCATTTCCCTCTCGTGCCCCCACTTACCATCCACCTCCAATCCTAAGAGATGGCATGGTACACTGCCCTGAGGGAAGTCCAAGGACCTCCCCCCTCCATCCAGTCATAGGGAGATATGCATCCAAATAGACTAGGATCCCAAACAGCCAATACATGCAGTAGAGATAAATCCCAGTGCCATTATCGTTGACTTCTCAGTCTGCCCCAATTGTCAGCCACATTCAAAGGGTCCAGTTTGATCCCATGCTTGTTCAGTCCTAGTCCACCAGGCTTTATTGGGCCTTCATTACGTCAGGCACACTGTCTAAGTGGGTGGACCAACCCCTCGTGGTCCTGACTTCCTTGCTCATCTTCGTTCCCCTTCTGCTCTTCAAATGGACCTTGGAAGCTCAGTCCAGTGCTCCAATGTGGGTCTCTGTCTCTCTATCTGTCGCAGGATGAAGGGTTTTATTTATTTTTTATTAAAAATTTCCGCCTCCTCCCCGCCTCCCTTTTCCCGCCCCCTCCCCCCAATCCCCACGCCCCACTTCTCTCCCCCTTCCTCTCCAGTCCAAAGAGTAGTCAGGGTTCCCTGCCCTGTGGGCAGTCTAAGGTCCTCCTCCCCTCCATCGAGGTCTAGCATCCAAACAGGCTATGCTCCCACAAAGCCAGTACATGCAGTAGAATCAAAACCCAGTGCCATTGTCCTTGGTTTCTCATCAGCCCTCATTGTCCACCATATTCAGAGAGTCTGGTTTTATCCCATGCTTTTACAGTCCCAGTCCAGCTGTCCTTGGTGAACTCTCAATAGATCAGCCCCACCGTCTCAGTGAATGCCCCCCTCGCGGTCTTGACTTCCTTGCTCATGTTCTCCGTCCTTCTGTTCCTCATTTGGACCTTGGGAGCTCAGTCCATTGCTCCAAAGTGGGTGTCTATCTCTATCTTCATCCATCGCAAGATGAAGATTCTATGGTGATATGCAAGATATTCATTAGTATGGCTATAGGATCGGGCCATTTCAGGCTCTCTCTCCTCAGCTGCCCAAGGACTTAGTTGGGGAAATCTCTCTGGACCCCTGGGAACCCCTCTAGAGTCAAGGCTCTTGGCAACCCTAAAATGGCTCCCTTAATTACGATATATATTTCTTGCTCCCATATCCATCCTTCCATTATCTCAATCATCCCATTCCCCCAAGCTCTCCCCATCCTCCCCTTCTCACTTGTCTTTCCCCAACTCCCTTTTCTTCCATCCCACCCCACCCCCCAGTTCCCAATTTTGCCCAGCAATCTTGTCTACTTCCATTATCCAGGAGGATAACTATATGTGTTTCTTTGGGTTCACCTTCTTATTTAGCTTCTCTAGGATCACAAATTATATGCTCAATGTCCTTTATTTATGGCTAAAAACCAATTATGAATGAGTTCATCCCATGTTCATATTTTTGGGTCTGGCTTACCTCACTTAGGATAGTGTTTTCTTTTTCCATCCATTTGCATGCAAAATTCGTAAAGTCATTGTTTTTTACCACTGAGCAGTACTCTAATATGTATATATTCCACACTTTTTTCATCCATTCTTCCATTTAAGGGCATCTAGGTTGTTTCCAGGTTCTGGCTATTACAAATAATGCTGCTATGAATATAGTTGAGCATATACTTTTGTTGTATGATAGGGCATCTCTTGGGTATATTCCCAAGAGTGGTATTGCTAGGTCCAGGGTTAGGTTGATCCTGAATTTCCTGAGAAACCGCAACACTGATTTCCAAAGTGGTTGCACAAGTTTGCATTCCCACCAGCAATGGATGAGTGTACCCCTTACTCCACATCCTCTCCAGGAAAGGCTATCATTGGTGTTTTTGATTTTAGCCATTCTGACAGGTGTAAGATGGTATCTCAAAGTTGTTTTGATTTGCATTTCCCTGATCACTGAGGAGGTTGAGCATGACCTTAAGTGTGTTTTGGTCATTTGAACTTCTTCTATTGAGAATTTTCTGTTCAGTTCAATGCCCCATTTTTTAATTGGGTTAATTAGCATTTAAAAGTCTAGTTTCTTGGGTTCTTTTATATTTTGGAGATCAGACCTTTGCCTGTTGCGGGGTTGGTGAAGATCTTCTCCCAGTCAGTGGGTTGTCTTTTCGTCTTAGTGACAGTGTCCTTTGCTTTACAGAAGCTTCTCAGTTTCAGGAGGTCCCATTTATTCAATGTTGCCCTTAATGTCTGTGCTGCTGGGGTTATACCTAGGAAGCGATCGCCTGTGCCCATATGTTGTAGAGTTCCTTTATTATAAAGGTCTTGGAGAGATTAGGGATACAAGGGTCATACCTAAATATAATAAAAGCTATTTACAGCAAGCCGACAGCTAACATCAAATTAAACGGAGAGAAACTCAAATCCATCCCACTAAAATCAGGAACACGACAAGGCTGTCCACTCTCTCCATACCTCTTCAATATAGTGCTTGAAGTTCTAGCAGTAGCAATAAGACAACATAAGGGGATCAAGGGGATTCGAATTGGAAAGAAAGAAGTTAAACTTTCATTACTTGAAGATGATATGATAGTATACGTAAGCGTCCCCAAAAACTCTACCAAAGAACTCCTACAGCTGATAAACACCTTTAGTAATGTGACAGGATACAAGATCAACTCCAAAAAATCAGTTGCCCTCCTATACACTAAGGATAAGGATCCTGAGAAGGAAATCTGAGAAGCATCACCTTTCACGATAGCCACAAATAGCATAAAATATCTTGGAGTAACTCTGACCAAGGAAGGGAAAGATCTATTTGACAAGAACTTTAAGTCTTTGAAGAAAGAAATTAAACAGGATACCAGAAAATGGAAGGATCTCCCTTGCTCTTGGATTAGGAGGATCAACATAGTAAAATGGCAATTCTCCCAAAAGCAACAATAGATTCAATGTAATCCCCCTCAAAATCTTATCAAAATTGTTCACAGACCTTGAGAGGCCAATAATCAACTTTATATGGAAAAACACAAAAACCCAGGATAGCCAAAACAATCTTATACAATAAAGGATGAAGGTTTTATGGTGATATTCAAGATAGTCTTCAGTTTGGTTATGTGAAAGACCAGTTCAGGCACCCTCTCCTCCACTGACCAAGGTCCTATCTGGAGATATCTCCATGAACACCTGAGTACCCCTCTAGAACCAAGCCTCTTTCCAACCCCAAAATGGTTCCCTTAACTAAGATATCTTCTTCCCTGCTCCCATACCATCCATCCTCCATCTCAACCATTCCACTTACCCGAGCTCGCCCCAAATATTCACTTCTCCCTTCTCTCTCCCCCTCTACCCTTCCCCCTACCCAACCCCACCCCAAATGCTACATACTTTTACCTGACAATCTTGTCTGCTTCCAATTTCCAGGAGGATCTATATATGTTTTTCTTTGGATTCATTTTATTACTTACCTTTCTAGGATCACAAAAATAAATGCATAATTCGTATAGTATATCCAATGCTCAAAAATCCCAGTATGCCTAATGTCAGGACAAATGTATAAAAACCGTTATTAGGGAGACTCTCTGTTGTCTTGAACTAATTGAGAAAGAAATTTATAATTTCCCATGAAGTACACTCATGTACCAAATGACAGCTTCTAATTAAAAGTTATAAAACTTCCTTAAATAAATTCTTTTTTTATTAAAGATAGAAAAATTATAATTAAGATTTAATAGTGATTGTGGAATTTGGAGAGAAATTCTTATATTTGGAATCTAATGGATTTTAAAGTAAATATTTTAAAGTATTATTTTGAGGATAATTTATGTATGTTAATTGCATGTGAGAAACAAAAATATGAAGGCCACATCTTGCAAATGTAGTGTGAAAACACTTATAATGCCTTAAAAAAGGAAAACACAAGTGTTAATAATATAAATATTTAAATGTTCTTAAATAATTAATCTGAATTCAGTTCTTTTAATTAAGACATTCTGGGATACTATATTATAGCTGCTTCTACTCATAAGAGGGCTTGAAATCTACATTTTTTATAGAATCCATCTTGCATAACAATCCAATGGACTTAAATATAGTATGTATCACGATTCAAGTAAATAGAAATTTTTAATTATGTATTATATATATATAATACATTTATTTGTATTATATGTAATGTAACATATGTATTTATAGTTTGACTGCATAAAAAAAACTACACACAATAGCAGACAAATATAGATGACAAAGAATCAGAAGCCCGATGCACTTGGCTGCACAGACTCACAATCAGGAATCTCCAGAAAGGAATTCAGTTTTACACGTATATTGTTAGATTAGAAGCAAAAGCAGACGCAAGGTCGCACAGACAACCTGTCATACCTAGCCATTTTTGTCTGCTGATACCGGGAGGCAAAACATAGGAAAAATTACGTTTTATTCTGTGTTCTCATTTCAATTGCTCTAAATTTTACAACACTCAGGGAGGAGGGAGACAGAGATGAATCATCAGCTCTGGATGAGATCATCAAGTAAAATTCAGTCCTGTGCTGCTTTACAATCCTTGGTTTGAGAGCTCTCTCCTTATTGGTTGAGAGATGGCATAAAAATGTCTGCACTGCAGGATTTTACCAGTCGGGCTTCTGACTAAAGTCTGGACGACTTTAGTCAGAAGCCTGATGGTAAACAGCCACAGAGAAAAAAATCTGTTCCGAGTCCAAGAGACATACAGGAGACAGAAGCAATAGAAACCTATTGATAAAAACTGATTTGGTGTGATTTCCCACGCTCCTGCTAAGAGGCACCTGTTTCTGTTTGCAGTGCTCGAGTCTCTGAAGCCAGTGCTTCAACCTTAATATCTGTGATTCCTGAGTTGGTTTTGAATTCTGCGTTTTCTGTAATCAAATTGACTTTCGCGGTCATTACCTGACAACAACCTGAGTGTACTGATCTTTCGTGCCATTGGATGCCCGAGTAAGATATTTGCAATATCGGGAGATATCCTCAGGTACCTGAGAATCTCAGTACTTCAAGTGGTAGCTTCCGCAATCAGTGTGTTTGGGGACTCTGACATGGCATTTCTGAATGTGATACCAGTAAGCTTCAGTCGGCAGCATAGAATCCCAATCAGCCGTCAGAATGCAGAAATGGAAAATTATAGGTACATAGTCAGGGTACCGACCCAAAGAGTGGGATGCATAATCATCTTTTAGTTACCTGTGATGTTTTCCTTTTTGGATAATTGGATTCTGGTCCTAGGTAAACTACATTTTTTCCTGTCATCCACTTTCACTTTCATTTTTTTCTGCTGGACCACACAGTTAAATGGGAGGGAGAAATGAGTCAGAGGCTCTGATGGAAATCTCCAAGGTTACCACAGGATTTGTCCCTATTGGTTGAACCGATATCATTCTTCTCTTTGTTCTGGAAACAATTTGAATGCCCACACTTCTTCAGTCACAAAGGAGAGCAAATTATGTTTTTTTTTTATTTTTTTTATTAAAGATTTCTGTCTCTTCCCTACCTCCGCCTCCCCTTTCCCTCCTCCTCCCCCAATCAAGTCCCCCTCCCTCCTCAGCCCAAAGAGCAGTCGGGGTTCCCTGCCCTGTGGGAAGTCCAAGGACCACCCACCTCCATCCAGGTCTAGTAAGGTGAGCATCCAAACTGCCTAGGCTCCCACAAAGCCAGTACGTGCAATAGGATCAAAAACCCATTGCCATTGTTCTTGAGGTCTCAGTAGTCCTCATTGTCTGCTATGTTCAGCGAGACCAGTTTTAGCCCAGGCTTTTTCAGACCCAGGCCAGCTGGCCTTGGTGAGTTCCCGATAGAACATCCCCATTGTCTCAGTGTGTGGCTACACTCCTCGCGGTCCTGAGTTCCTTGCTCGTGCTCTCTCTCCTTCTGCTCCTGATTTGGACCTTGAGATTTCAGTCCGGTGCTCCAATGTGGGTCTCTGTCTCTGTCTCCTTTCATCGCCTGATGAAGGTTAATATTCAGGAGGATGCCTATATGTTTTTCTTTGGGTTCTCCTTATTTAGCTTCTCTAAGAACCTGAGTTACAGGCTCTATGTCCTTTACTTATGGCTAGAAACCAAATATGAGTGAGTACATCCCATGTTCCTCTTTTTGGGTCTGGCTTACCTCACCCAGGATAGTGTTTTCTATTTCCATCCATTTGCATGCAAACTTCAAGAAGTCCTTGTTTTTTACTGCTGAGTAGTACTCTAATATGTATATATTCCATACTTTCTTCATCCATTCTTCAATTGAAGGGCATCTAGGTTGTTTCCAGGTTCTGGCTATTACAAACAATGCTGCTATGAACATAGTAGAGCATATACTTTTGTTGTATGATAGGGCCTCTCTTGGGTATATTCCCAAGAGTGGTATTGCTAGATCCAGGGGTAGGTTGATCCCGAATTTCCTGAGAAACCTCCACACTGCTTTCCAAAGTGGTTGCACAAGTTTGTATTCCCACCAGCAATGGATGAGTGTACCCCTTTCTCCACAACCTCTCCAGCAAAGGCTATCATTGGTGTTTTTGATTTTAGCCATCTGACAGGTGTAAGATGATATCTTAAAGTTGTCTTGATTTGCATTTCCCTGAGCTAAAAGTATACAATGGAAAAAAGAGAGCATCTTCAACAAATTGTGCTGGCAAAACTGGATGTCAATCTGTGGAAGAATGAAAATAGATCCACATCTATCACCATGCACAAAACTCAAGTCCAAGTGGATTAAAGACCTCAATATCAGTCCGAACACAATGAACCTGATAGAAGAGAAAGTGGGAAGTACTCTACAACACGTGGGCACAGGAGACCACTTCCTACGTATAACCCCAGCAGCACAGACAGTAAGTGCCTCATTGAATAAATGGGACCTCCTGAGACTGAGAAGCCTCTGTAAAGCAAAGGACACTGTCGCTAAGACAGAAAGGTAACCCACTGACTGGGAGAAAATCTTCACCAACCCCGCAACTGACAAAGGTCTGATCTCCAAAATATATAAAGAACTCAAGAAACTAGACCGTAAAAGGCTAATCAACCCAATTATAAAATGGGGCACTGAGCTGAACAGAGATGTCTCAACAGAAGAAGTTCAAATGGCCAAAAGACACCTAAGGTCGAGCTAATTATGTTTTAAGTATAGCAGGTCTTTTCTAGTGCGGCTCTGACTATGCCAGCTCTCTGCCTCTCATGTTTATACCAGGAACCCAAATGTATACTGACACAGATATGGTAGACTGCTATTAAATTCTATATGAAATTCTAGGGAAACTAGAAAAGTCACCTACTGGTTTATTCCCAGTATTGCAGTGTTGAGTCCCCTGCTATGGTCTCCTGTAGAGCAAATCGAATCCTGTTTCACAAACTTCTGATACTTTTTAAACTTTTGTAAGGACTGCATCAGTCTTCAAACACTACAATATCTGCAATGAAATAATTCACTTCAGGTTTTAGCATCTGACAGAGTAAAGAGGAGTCATAATCTTTCCTCTTTCCTCTGAGATCCTCTGTGGGATCTGTTTTGACATGGTAGGTTTCCTTTTCATGAAAACTTAGAGTCATTGAAAATATTATGCAGTAACATATGAATGTCAAACCCTACCAGGCCCCAAAGATGCTCCCGGGTCAATAAGTTATAGAAGAGGAACCACACATGCTATCATTCTATTGCCTTTTAGGTTCTCACAGCCACAACTTTGCTGTTTCCCGGTGCTGTATTCTATGGCATATAAAAACTCCTGTACATAATTTTTCTCATTTGTATGCCCCTTTTGTGTTTAGGAAATCAGACAGCATGAGCTTTGTTGGAAATCAACTATTTATTGATCATGGCAGCAAGGTATTACTTACTACCCTTCAAAATAATTAACACAACAGATTCCTTTGTTTTTGTGTGTGTTGTCTTTGTGCTTGAACAATTGCATAACTTATCTTGTATCTTCCATCTTAGACTCTGAATTCCTGTGTCTGCTAGTAATGTTGATACTGGAAAACACTGGAACATTGGAATGAACAACCTACATGTGAATCTGTTGTAATATTCTGCCATCTTTTTGATATAAATGTACGTGGCTTTTAACTAGGTTTTAGAGATATGAAACTCCATAACATGGTTTCACAAAGCCTCTTATTTTCTACTGAAAGGTCTTTTCTGCATATAGTTCTGCAATTTTCCAAGTAGTGCTAATGGAACTTCTCTGATGTGGATCAAGATATGTTCAGATATATGAGTATGTCAATATTTCATTGGGTCTCAGGTATTTTTTATTTGACTCTGGAATAATAAAAACAATTATTTTATGTAAGTCTGTAATTATTTTATTATTAGATTTTTAGCCATAAAGGCAGTGTGTGTGACGCCTTCCATCAAAATGTCTTAATAAAAATATTTACTTGAATTTTCCCCTGATTTTTTTGGCCACTATCCAAAAACATATCTGAACACTTCTCACTTTTTCTCTTTTCAATCATGGAACTAATAAGAATGAAGATTTTTCTACATGCTAACTTGAGGGTTAACCTGCAATTATAGCACAAGTAGTCAATCCCATTTAAATTCTAAGTACTAGCAGATGGATTCCCATTCTATGATGATGAATTTATACAGGAACTTCCAAAGCATGTTCTTTCCACCATGTTGGCAGTTGTAAGCATATTTTGATATGGTCTGTGAATCTCCTGTTTTGCACTTAAAGACATGACTTTGGACATTAAGCAAATGAAATAATACACTACTTAGACCTCAGTGAGTAAAAGTTGATATCCCTTCATGGTATAAGTTCAGTTTTACAGTAGCTCTCCTAATATACTATGAAGCATCTCAATTACATTCAAATATTCAAATAACTTTACATATGTGTCCATGTTTGAGACTGAATAGGCATAATTATATTTATACATATGTATGCATGCATGTGTTTACTTTCATAATGTAGTATAGAATTTCATACATGAGTACTATATTTGTGTTACTTCACAATCATTTCTGCTCCCTACTTTAAAATAATATCAAAACTAAAAATGTCAAATAAATCCAACTACATAATGAAATTATTATATTTTTGTACAGATACAATAGTAAACATCAGTATTCCACAATGTATAAACACTGTTGTGATTTTACATAACTAATTTGGCATTGATATTTTTTAAAAAAAATCCTATCAATGTTACTGTACAGTAGAAAATTATACGTTCATTCTTAGCCTCCAAATTTTTCAGTTGCTTTTGTGCTAATTGTGTTAAAATTTCAACATGGGATTATATTGTGGTAACCATTTTTTGTTGTTTCTATGCTTTTATTTAATTTAATTGGCTTTCCCAATTCCTAAAATTTTGCTCTTTGTTACCCTATCTTTATTAGAAGACATCGTCTTCCCAGCCGATATCCTGTTCCTTGATACAATAAATTCTGTCTGTACATTGCTTAAAATATTTTCTAAGCCAAGAATAGTGGTGATCTTTTGGATTTCTCAGCTTGTCTCTGACCAAACATTGTAAGTTATTTGATATTTGAGTTGTTGAATTATGTATCAATGTTGTAAACTCATGTTTTCTATTTTACTGAAAGTAAGAGCTATTGTTTCCCATGTGTTTAGGAATAATATTTAGGACACAGCTAGAAATTATATTTGTCCAGAAAAGGTGCAGATGAAGTTTCTGTTTCTGTGACCACTATCCCCCTTACCATTTGGAATAGGCTAGAAAGTTGGATTTTGCAAAATTGCGTTCCTGTCAATAATATCCACTTTAGTAAAAAAAAGTTAGAGTAAAAATTCCAACATGTCTTTTTGCACCAACCCAGTAATACCCTCTGAATGGCTAATTGTTGGTAAATTATGACATTTGAAGTTCATGGTAAAGTCATACATTTTGCCTTGAGATGTTGTAGTCCTGTTAGTTTTGATTTTGCCCTTAACATATTAAGATGATAAAAAGTCAAAATTATAGCTATATTAACATTGTAAGAGACTGACTCTCAGATTCTAATATTATATATTGTTAAATGACCTTAATTTTAAGAGGAACAGTAAAAGGTATTATAGTTTAATTCTAAGTCATTATGCATGGGACACTACTGAAAGTTGCTCTTAGTTGATGTATGTTTAGATTACATAAAAACATCAAAGACAATGTAGTTATCCTACTGTTTTATTTCAGGAGGCAGACAACAAATGTTGAAAGTGTAGGAATGAAAAAAAATAGAAGCAGAGGGGATAACCTCGTAGAATAGTTATTTACATAAATGAAACGCCTGTGTCTGTAAAGCACTACACATGTTCTGTGATCTATGTGCTAGACTACTGTATGGTTCTCACGCTGGTAAAGAGTCTGGGAATTGAAATACACACATAGACAAAGACACAGGGTATCCTTAAAACAAGAAGCCAAGAATGCTACCTTGAATTGAGAATGTCAACTTTATTGTTTTCCAAAGCATCTTATATAGTGTCTTCACTGGCCAATATCCATGTCCTAGCTCTCAGAATTATCTGCCACAAATCCAGATAAAAACACTCCCCTACCATCAGGAACTCCTCAGGGTCTTGTGCTCAGAGCAGCTGCAAACACAGGAAAACAAGTTTCCTTGCTCAGATCAGCTGCTAGTACAGGAAAAGCAAGCTGTTTTCCTGAAATTCAGGGTCTGAGGTCCACAGACCCTAACATGTATCTACGTTAAAGAATATTCCATATATTATTTTATGCTTTTAATATTATAAAATGCACAGACTCATAGAGTGTTCTTTCCATGAACTGATAATTTCAAAAATTAAAAACTATATCTATTTCTAGTATTACATATATATGGAAAAAACCTAGTATTCTATCATTGTCATGCAGTTGAGGACATGAAGCCTATGTAGGTGAATGTAGGAGCTCTGAGATTTACTGGCCTGTTTTCATACCACAAGTTGTAAATTCCATGGTTGTGGCATGATATTATACTAATGCATATAACTAGTATTTGATGGATATATGTATATATATATGTGCATATATATGTAAACTTGTATTATTTAATTTCCATTATGTAAGTTGCATATATAATTGCTCAACGACAAAATACAGAAAATGTTCTACTGTATTCTGAGGTACATTATCAGAATGTCTTATATTATTTAATAAGATGATGAAAAGGGAAATATAGATTTTTCACAGGTTTGCTAGCTTTGTAATGATATTCATGAACTCTTAAAATGCCCCATATCGAAACACATGTGCACACACACACACACACCACACTCAAACATGCTTTTCCTAAAGTCAGCTGTCACTGAAAAGACAGAAGAGGCATATGACCTAAGGAAGGAGTACTGGTATAGATGATTGTAGAGACTAGTGATGGCAATACAGTGAATTTTATTAAAATTTTAATATTCTTGTTGTAATACTGAAAAATATTTAATAAATATTCCTTGAGAATATCAATCTGAAATAAACATCAGAAAACATATACACATATGAAACACGAATAAAAGCATATGAATAAAGGTGAAGTTGTTGAAATAATTCATATATTATACTATTTTTTCTTAATGGAATCCTGTCTATTGATAAATTATCATGGCATTTTTAGATACCAGAAGCAATTTGTCCATGTTCAGAAGTGGGTATAAAAGGAACATTTCAAAATTTGTATGTAAAAACACATAAATATTAGAATATATATTCTATAATTCATGTATTTAATCATTGCAGTTATTGAATATGACATGGTTTACTAGAAAATACTAGCAACATACTTCAATTATCAATCCAGATTCATGCCGATGTATTAGATGTAGATCCACATACTAAATATATCATCACTATTAGTTATCATGGGCTTTTTTTTTTCTTTTAAGAAGTGGAAACCGTGTCAGTAGTAAATTAGTATTTTATCGTCTTGTTCACCTTTAGTTTGTCTGATAGTACTGCAAAATACATTAAAGACGGTGTGAGAAATAAGTCAGCAGCTATGATTGAGTTCTCCAAGATTACTGCAGGATTTGTCTAAACTGTGGGAAGTGAGATCACTTTCCTTGTTGGGTCTTATTTCATGCTCAGTTTGAATGCACTTTCCTACAATCAGAGACCAGGAATGCATATAATAGTGTTAGCAATGCTGTGCAGTGGTGGCTCACGTATTTAATTCCAGCACTTAGGAGGCAGAGGCACTTGGCCAGACAGACTCATAATCAGAAATCTCCAGACAAGATTGGAGGCTTCCAGGTATATTGGTAGATCAAGGCTAAAGCAGACACAAGGTCGTACAGACAACCTGTCATATTAGCCAGTTTTGTCTGCTGTTAACAGGAGGCAAAACATAGGAAAAATTACGTTTTATTCTCAGTTCCCATTTCAATCTCTCTGCTTCATTTTACAACACTCAGGGAGGAGGGAGACAGAGATGAATCATCAGCTCTGGATGACATCATCGGGTAAAATTCAGTCCTGTGCTGCTTTAGAATCCTTGGTTTGAGTGCTCTCTCCTTATTGGTTGAGAGATGGCATAAAAATGTCTGCACTGCAGGATTTTACCAGTCGGGCTTCTGACTAAAGTCCGGTCGACTTTAGTCAGAAGCCCGATTGTAAACAACCACAGAGAAAAAAATATCTGTTTCGAGTCCGAGAGACATACAGGAGACAGAAGCAATAGAAACCTAGGGAAAAACGGATTTTGTGTGTTTCCAACGCTCCTGCTAAGAGTCACCTGTTTCTGCTTGCAGTGCAGGAAATGTGCTCAAGTCTCTGAAGCCACTGATTCAGCCTTAATAGCTGTGATTTCTGAGTTAGTCTTGAATTCTGCATTTTCTGTAATCAAAATTTACTTTCGTGGTCAATATCTGACAACAACCGGGATGTACTAATCTTACATGCCTTTGGATGCCCGAGTAAGATAATTGCAATATCGGGAGACATCCTCAGCTACCGGGAATCTCAAAATTTCAAGTGGTCGATTTCATAATCAGTCTTTTTTAGGGACTCTGACATGGCATTTCTGAATGTGATACTAGTAAACTGCAATCGGCAGCACAGAATCACAATCTAGCGTCAGCATACAGAAATGGAAAATTTCAGGTAGATAGGCAGGATACAGACCCAAAGAGTGGGATGTATAATCATCTTCTGGTTACCTGCGATGTTTTCCATTTTCGATAATTGGATTCTGGTCCTAGACAGACTACATTCTTTTTCCTGTCATCCACTTTCACTTTTATTTTTTTCTGCTGGACCACACAGATAGATGGGAGGGAGAAATGAGTCTGCAGCTCTGATGGAAATCTCCAAGGTTACCACAGGATTTGTTCTTATTGGTGGACTTGAGATCATTCTTCTCATTATTCCGGAAACAATTTGAATGCCCACACTCCTTCAGTCAGAGGCAAGGTGAGCTAATTATATTTTAACCATAGCAGGTCCTTACTAGTGAAACTCTTGCTATTACAGCTCTCAGCTGCTCAAGTTTTTACCAGAAACCAAAATGTACATTGACACAGACATGGCAGAATGCTATTGACTTTAATATGAGACTAATTCCAGAGAAATTAGCAAAGTCAGTTACTGGTTTATCCCCAGTATTTCAGTTCTGAGTCACCTGCTATGGTCTCCTGTGCAGCAAATCAACTCCTGCTTCAGAAGCCTCTGCTACTCTTTTAATTTTTGGAATCACTGCCTCAGTCTTGAAATACTGCAGTATCTGTAAGGAAATAATTCACTTCAGGTTTTAGCATCTGACAGAGTAAAGGGGAGTCATGATCTTTCCTCTTTTCTCTGATATCCTCTGTGGGAATTGTTATGACCTTGTAGGTTTCCTTTTCATGAAAACTTAGAGTCATTGAAAATATTATGCAGTGACACATGAAAGCCCAACCCTACCTGGTACCAAAGACTCTCACGGTAAATAAGTTATAGACGACAAAACTTACTTCTTATCATTCTATTGCCTTTTAGTTTTTTTTTATTGAAAAAAAAAATTCCTGCCTCCTCCCAGCCTCCCATTTCCCTCCCCCTCCTCCCGCCCCTCTCCCCTTCCCCCCACTCCTCTCCCCCTCCCTCTCCAGTCCGAAGAGCAGTCAGGGTTCCCTGCCCTGTGGAAAGTCCAGGGTCTTCTTTCCTCCATCCAGGTCTAGGAAGGTGAACATCCAAACTGGCTAGGCTCCCACAAAGCCAGAACATGAAGTAGGAACAAAACCCCACGCCATGGTCCTTGGCTTCTCATCAGCCCTCATTGTCTGCCATGTTCAGAGAGTCCGGTTTTATGCCATGCTTTTTCAGTCACAGTCCAGCTGGCCTTGGTTAGCTCCCAATAGGTCAGCCCCACTGTCTCAGTGGATGGGCGCACCTCTCGTGGTCCTGACTTCCATGCTCATGTTCCCCCTCCTTCTGCTCCTCATTGGGACTTTGGGAGCTTAGTCCGATTCTCCAGTGTGAAATCAAAAAAGAAAGAAATGTCCATAGACTCAAGTTTTGAAGCCTTTTAATCATATGTTTTTGTTTAGCTAAGCAGCCCCCAAAATCAAATGTCTCACTGTCATCAAAAAATTCAAAGAAATCACAATAATATAATCTGACATTCTGTGTATGTTCCATCTTTACGTGGCTTGCTTTTTTTTTTACTATATTACAGTTATCATTTATTTTGTTATCTTTATTCCTTTAATTTATGAATGTCTGTACTTTTATGTTATTTTTACTGTCTCTTTAAATACTTTGTTTTATTTTATAAAACTATTCCAGTCTATTCCTGCCTATATCCATTTTATTCTTAAGCAAAAAACATTTTTTAAACAACTATGACTTGTTTAGAGGTTTATTTTTGAATGAACCTATCCCTATTGCATATGTGTAAATCATTTTCTGACAGGAGAATTTTTTCTTTTTAATGATTATCAGGCATGGCAGAGATTATCCCTATGCCTTTGCCTGTTGAATTCACCCAGTCTAACATTTCAGAGGTATGTTCATGACCTCTTTAAGCAAAGATAACTCCTCAACCTCTAGGGATGCAGTGGGCCTTTTTCACTTTGCAACATAAAGCTCACAAATACCTTTTATGTGCACTGTAAGAGGACCATCGAAAAGATCAAGAGCCATTTTGGCTTCCAGTATAAACCAGAAAGCTGTCTCTTTTAGAATTCATACTTCTACTCACTGCCAACAAATAAAGACTTTCTGAAAAACATGACTATCAAGAAGTTGCAATTGACTCCCCTTTATGTGAGCCTAGAAGTGCTTTTTAAGGCATTATTAGGCTTTATGTCGATGCACATTGCCAAATGTTGAGCCCCATGAGACTCTACTTTTTTGTTTCCCATGTACCCAGATCCAAATAATCACACAGAATTTCTAATGTTTACATGACTGTTCAGCTAATGTCTTAGGTATATTTTAGCTAGCTCTTACATCTTAAATTAACCCAAATCTGATAAACCGTGTATAGCCACAGGATTAAGGATTACTGGCATATTTCTCCTTCAGTAGCTACCTGGTATCACCTTGACTCTGCTTCCTCTTTCTCTATTTCTCGGTATGGATTTCCTGCCTGGGTATAATCTGCACTGCCATAAATCAAATCAGGTTATTTGTTAACCAATGGTTATAAAACAAATTCACTTAATACAGATGGAATCTCACATCATGATATGACAGCAATTCTAAAGGAGATCACAAAGTTACCACAGCATTTGTTTCCATTGGTGGAATTGAGATCACTCTCTTTATTGGTTCATATTCTAAGCACAACCTGAATGCACACACACCTTCAATCAGTTACAAGGAGAGCTAATACAATTGGTAGCAGAGTGTCTTCCTACCAGTAAGGCTTTGGCAATGTCTCAATTCTCAGCTGCTCATGATTATAACCAAAACTCGAATGTCCAATGTCGCAGGCAAGGAAGATTGTTCCTTTCATCTGTATGAGTAGAGCCCTTGGGAATTACCAAAATCAAGTATTGAAAATCAGTGTTCAGAAGGTTTAAACAATGTAAATATATGGTTAATATGTTTTGTTTTGGTCATCCTTTAATTATTGTCATTTTCCTTAGTAGTTGGTTTTTACCTTCCTATTTTATATTTGTCTATGTTGTGTAGAATCTCTTTGATTCTTTTTAAAAAAAGAACCCCATTCCAAAGCAGCAAGATCTCTTCTGAAACCTGATCACTGATTGTATACAACTTTATGCTAAAGCTCTGGCTGAATTAGCTTGTAGGATGTAACAGATTTCGTATGCATTTCTTTTAGACAGTTAGCATATACTCACAAAGTCAGATGCCTGCCACCAGGATGCTGAACACCTAACTGGGAAGTCCAGTGTGACAGAGAGCAGGTATCTTGAAAAAAGAGAACACTTTTGTAAATTGCAGTGCATTAGAAGTAATCTGAAATTTTCGAATTCCATGAAGACTATGTCTTGGAGAATGTCTAGCAGAATCTTTTATGAAACAACAACCCCAAAGGATCGTTTTATCTTTAGGCAAGTTCAACAGTCATTCCTTTGTAGGTCCTGCAGGTCCAGTTTATCAAGCAGTCCAGGCAGGAGCAGTGTCTTGCCATAATGGCCAACCCACTCCATAAGAAGCCTATTTGATGTTTACTTTCCTTTTGAAGTAATTGGGGCTGCCAAAATCAAATGTCTCAAGTTATAAAAAGTCCTAAGTTATTAAAACATTTTAAATTTTAAATGCCATGTTCTATAGTCTTTGAAAGAATATCTATCCATCTGAAATAAATCTCTGTACAACTAGAAAATTTAACTAACATGACTATAAGCTTGACTATTATATGTAACTTTCTATTTACCTATATTTCTTAATTATATGTTACATTTTTAAATGAGCTGCACAATCACAATACCTTAATCAAGATCAGAAATACACATGCACAGTATAATTGGATTGACCTTAAATTTGTATCAGTAAACTGAGATCTATACCAAAACAAATTATTCATCTCTATAGTATATCTCCCTTTAAATGTAAACAAATATTTATAAACAATATTTGAGAATATGGGGGTAGTTCTCTTCAAACTGCATCTTGCTGTTTATTACTCAAAGTAATTTAAAGGGATGTTCAAGGCAACCTTTCAGGAGTCCTTTGACCATAAAACCACAGTAGTTTGGAAAGATTCCACAGGTTTTTATTCCTTGTAGAAACAAAAGAAGAACCACTTTTCCAAAACAACATATCCTTAGACTCAAATTGTGAAGTCAAGATACCTTTATTTTGGTTTAACTTAGCAGTCCATACAATGAAATGTCTCTCTGTACTTAGCTCATTTAAAATCCAAAAATTCTAAGAAAACATAATAATAAAAATAATCCAGACTCTGTGAACTTTCCATCTTTACATGACTTTTCTTACTCTATTACTCTTTAATATTTTTTATTACCTTTATTCCTTTAATATGTGACTGTCTGTACTCTAATGTTTTAAATACTTTGTTTTATTTAAACCATTTATTTCTTTTTAGATCTCTCTATACTCTTTTTCTTTTCTTTCCCAAGCGTAAATACATTTATCCAACAGTGTGACCAATTTAGCGGTCTTTTTTGTCTCAGTGTTTCCTATTATGTATCTGTAATTCTTTACTTTCTAGGAGTGCTTCTTAAAATGCTAAACACTTCTTTGCTAGGTTATATACAGTAGTCTGCTTGCTCCGCACAGTCCAACATGGTGGAAATCCATTCACTGCCTCTGAAAGCTGTGGACATTACCCCATGTATATTACATGTGTTACATGAAATATTCATATAGTGTTTTATAATTATAATTCAGCTCCATAAAAATACATAGAAGAACTAATACATGATAAAAACAGTCAGCAGCCAGAGGTACTTGACAGTCACAATCAGATAAGTCCAGACAGTAATGGAGTCTTTCATGTATACAGCTTGAATATAGGCAAAAGTAGCCTTAAACTCACTCAGCCAACCAACAGTATTAGGCAGTTTTCTCTACTGATTACTGAAAGCAGAGTCCAGGTTAAAACATATTTCCTCATGTTTTCTACTTTCAATTACCTTTCTTATTTTAACATTCACAAAGAGGAGGGAGACAAACATAAATCATCAGCCATGGTGGAGATCTCTACGTATACTTCAGACCTGTGCTTTCCATTCCTTGGTTTAGCATCTCTGTACTTACTGGTTCCTACTGCATCTGTACTTGGAGTCACATGCTCCTCCAATAGGAGACAATCAGAGCAAATAAACATGTTTGTACTGAAAGGTTTTGCAAGTCAGGTTGCTGGCTAAACTCCAGCTTTAGCTGGATTTTAGTCAAAGCTTGGCTATAAGCAACCCCAGACAAGGAAATCTGGCCCACAGAACTGCAGGAGACAGAGCAGATAGAAACTCAGTCAAAGCAAGAAATTTGTGGGATTTTTTTTTTCATTTTTCTGCTAAAAGTCACCTGCTCCTGCTTGCAGTACAGGATACATACTTTTGTCTCTAAAACTGCTTCAGGCTTTATAGCAGTGATTTCTGGCTCAATCTTGATTCTACAATAAAGGCAATGAAGATTAACTTTGGAAAACAATACCTGACAGAATCCACAGATGTACTGATCAAATGCACAATTGGAGGTCCCCTGAAGATAATGGTTATGTCGATCAGTAGTCTAACATAGCCACCTGGGACTTATTGAAAATTTCAAGTGCTATATTCCTTAATCAGTTTGTTATGGAATCTGGCATGGGATTTCTGAAAGTCATAATAATAAACCACAACTGTACTCACAGACACACTCAGCCATAGCAGGCATAGAGAGATATTTTTATGCAAATATGTAAATAACCAGGATAGAGCGATATGTAGCTGTATATAAGATCGCCCCCTAGTTTCCACAGGATGGTTCTCTCTTTTAGTAATGGAAATAAGTGCCTAAATTATATAAATGTTTTCCTGCAATCCACTTACAATTTTGTTTTTTTTCTGCCACAACACAAAATTGGATGGGAGGGAGAAATGAATCAGCAGCTCTGAAGGAGATGTGATGAAGTGACATGAGCCCTTGCTGATCAGTCTTTCTGCCAGGCAGATGGAATCACTGACATCTGCAGGCTAATGCAGTTATTACACCTACTCCAATTCACTGTAATTGTCCAGAACAGGTAAGTAAATTGTAAAATTTGAATTATATGAACACTGACAATATTAACATTCTAGAATTTAGGAAATGATCCTATCCTATAGCCATACTGATGAATATCTTGCATATCACCATAGAACCTTCATCTAGCGATGGATGGAGATAGAGACAGAGACCCACACTGGAGCATCGGACTAAGCTCCCAAAGTCCCAATGAGGAGAAGAAGGAGGGGGAACATGAGCATGGAAGTCAGGACCACGAGAGGTGCACCCATCCACTGAGACAGTGGGGCTGACCTATTGGGAGCTAACCAAGGCCAGCTGGACTGTGACTGAAAAAGCATGGGATAAAACCGGACTCTCTGAACACGGCAGACAATGAGGGCTGATGAGAAGCCAAGGACCATGGCGTGGGGTTTTGTTCCTACTTCATGTTCTGGCTTTGTGGGAGCCTAGCCAGTTTGGATGTTCACCTTCCTAGACCTGGATGGAGGAAAGAAGACCCTGGACTTTCCACAGGGCAGGGAACCCTGACTGCTCTTCGGACTGGAGAGGGAAGGGGAGAGGGGGAGAGGAGTGGGGGGAGGGGGAGAGGGACGGGAGGAGGGGGAGGGAAATGGGAGGCTGGGAGGAGGCAGGATTTTTTTTTCAATAAAAAAAAGGAGAAAAAATTCTAGAATTTAATAACCAGTATGCTTATGCTATAGATGGTATTCTGCAAGGTTTATGTGAATTTTCTTATACAAACATTTATTTGTTTTGGGGAATTAGCTATGTTCTTTATTTTTTATTTCTTTTTATTAAAAATTTCTGCCTCCTCCCTGCCTCTCTTTTCCCTCCCCCTTCTCTCACTTTCCTCCCCCTCCCTCTCCAAGACAGAACAGTCAGGGTTCCCTGCCCTGAGGGAAGTCCAAGGTCCTCCTCCCCTGCTCCATCCAGGTAGAGGAAGGTGAGCATCCAAACAGGCTAGGCTCCCACAAAGCCAGTACATGCAGTAGGATCAAAACCCAGTGCCATTGTTTTTGGCTTCTCAGCAGCCCTCATTGTCCGCCATGTTCAGAGAGTCCGGTTTTATCCCATGCTTTTTCAGTCACAGTCCAGCTGGCCTTGGTGAGCACCAAGGCTAGCTATGTTCTTTAAATGATATCTTAAGAAAATGTTTTGATAACAGGGCTAAGCATGAGTCACTTTTAGAAATAACACAGTCTTTACAGACTACTTATGAACAGATAGCTGAAAATATTAATACTATTGAAAAGGCTAACATTAGTTTAACATACAAAATCCAATCTAAGCTGAAGGATACTGATAAATTATCTGAAAGTATTCATACTGTTGAACTTACCAGTAAGAAACTGTTAGAAAGTTATGATAGGTTATCAGATAAACTATCTCTCCACAAGGCAACATGCACTGCATCAAAATGATATCAAAGAATGAGGCAGTATCTTTACTCCAAAAATTTCACACTTTGGAATCATATGGCAGAATAATGACCAGTAGCTAAATGAATCAATGGGGCCCTAGAACAGCACAGAAGACTGCAGATTCAGACTTTGCAAAAGTCAGTGGTCAAAGGATTTGAAATGATTGAGGAAATAATTGGAACTAATGGGCAGGAAGCCAAGGTACAATAACAGGGTTTAGACAAACCAGTATTAGACAAATTCATGGAAAACTTACGCTGAGTATTAACTGCTTATCTGGTTATCTCCTTTAGCATCATTCTGGTCCAAAGTAGTTTAAGGTAGTCAAATAATATGGATGCCTACCTATAGGTATGAGTAATCTTAAGAAAATTAAGTAAGCAATAGTATCTTATGGATTGCACAAATTATTTGTTAGGGACAGGATTTAGGAACTAGTCAAGAGACTTGAATCAAATACCAGTGTTGAACAGAGCAAGAGAGAATAACTTAGTGACTTTTGACAAAGACTAAGTAATAACTAAGGTTGTACAAGTAGGAATAACAGATCCAGAAGACAGATGTGTACTTTTAGAATCTCTGGCTTTTGAAAATGCCAACATAGAATGCCAAAAGATACATGTGCCTCTAAATGTCAGATCAGCACCAATAGATGAATGGATCTTTCAAATAATGAATTTTGAGACCGTTGAATATAGTACTGATGCTAAGGTAGGAGAAGCAATCTTCAATGGTATGAGGTGACACCAAAATGCAAAATGAAGAGGGATTTTTATGAGCAAGATCCTGAGAGGAAAACCTACAGAGAATAGTATCAAGAATGTGGGAAATCATAAACTCTTCACCAACACCTGTGAAGTCTGTATTCCCCTGATCTAGGCCATCTTCCTGTGGGAGACATCTGTGTATCTTGGTCTAATTGAGGGGCCTATGGCGGATGGACAAGGATTTATTTCTGGTACAAGTTCTAACTTTTTGGAGCAAATTCCATAAGTTGGGATGTCTAACTCAACGTTGATTTGGTAGGATTTTGAATCTTCCTCAGATTAATGTGCTAGGCTATGTTGACTTTCAATGGGAGGCCTTGCCTTTGGGAGGAATTGATAGAGGATGGGATATAGGGAGGCAAGCATGTGGTAAGAGGAGTAGTGTAAAAAACTGTGTTTAGAATATAAAGATAATAAAAAAAAATAAATAAAAAGAAAGGACTTCCATAAATCCCAGTTTATCAGTGACAAAAATATTATCTCTTTTAATTTCATAATAAATTTATAAAAAAACAAAAAAGGTTGCAGAGACACTGGTATGTGCATATTTATAAACATACAGCAGTCTATCTAGAGTTTTTTGTCCTGATCTTTCTTTTAGAAATATCTGCATGGTTCTTTTAGCAGATGAGAAAAATCTTAAACTACTATGTTAGTTGCACTATAACACTTCTCAGAGTACAACATGTGTTGTTGCATGGCATTTGTGGTTGGCTCCTCACCCTTGGTTCCCTCAGAGACTAGCTTTATGGCTGAGGTCTAAGGGAGCCATGATTACCACTGTACCTCTGGGATATTATTGGTTTCATGCTTACACTGATTAGCATACAGCCCATTGTTAATAAACTGTATTAAATATTTAGACAGAGGGCCACTTAATAGAGCCATACTCCTGTACTCACCAACAATCAGCCCAGAAGCCGTCTCTTAAAATCTATTTGTATCTTTGCTACTAGCACTGATCACTCCAGTTTTGATTCCTTAGAATCTTTTAGATAAAAATTTTAATTGTTATTAAGTAATTAGTGCCCCAAGTAAGAATACCATTAGTAGGCAGAGTTTTCTGTCCTACCAGACAGTTCCTGAAAAACTACAGAAAAAAATATTATAAATTTTAAACAATTTGCCAATAACTCAGGTTTATTACTAGATAACTTGTACATTTTAAATTAATCATATTTCTTATTGTGCTCTCATGTGGATTGATAACTTTTCTCAGAATAGCAAGTACAGTTTCTTCCCTGCTTCTCATAATTCTGAGATGTCTCCCATCTTCCTAACTTCTTCTTTCTCTGGTTCTTAAGCTTAACTTATTCCGCCTATATATAACCAAGCCAGGACTTTTATTAAATCAATCACAATGATATATATTCACATAATATAAAGAATATTCTGTATCTTTATATGATATCTATAATTATTGAATACACACACCTTTTTATTACATTTACTTAATTTGCTGATGGAGACATAAATTTCCATCCTTGCTATTTGCTTGACAAGACTTATGATTAAAATCTATTCAGAAAAAAATTGGCATACATTATTTCAAATGTATATTTAGTTGAAATTATCTATGTTTATTCCTTACTTATTTCATTTGGTGAGCAGTGATTTCATCCTAAATGCTCATGTCTAGAAACTGAAGAACAACCATATGGACATGCAAGTTGAACCTTCCCATCCGATGCTCAGTATCTTATCACAGGCTGTGATGCGATCTACAACTGCCTTAAAGTATGGGATTAATGACCAGGCCCATTTATTTTGTCAGGCTGCTCCTCCCATTCTGTGACATGTAGTAATTGCAGCAACAGAATTTTTTAAAAAAAGTAATAACACTGTGATTTTAACCATTACCCATGAAATAAAGAAAACCTAGTAAAAAGAAATATTCCAGTCCTCATATTTTTGGTGATTATGACTTGAAATTATTCAAAAGCAAAACCACATTTAACTACCACTAGTTTATATATAAAGATTCTCTATTGTTTATATAAGGTTCACTTGATACCTTAAAAAGAAACATCACTAACACAGGTAATTTTATTTGGTACGTTTTTATTTCACATAAGCATACTATAGTTTCATTATTTTATTTTATGTTTATTTTGTTTCAACTATATCTAGGCTGAACTAGGTACCCTTTCAGGGATGGGTTCCTAAAGCCAGAACAAGCAGTAGGAATAAATCCTGCTCCCATTGCCAGTGGCTTCACTGTCTGTCCTAGCGATAAAACTGTCACCCATATTCTGAGCACCTAATTTGATATATTGCTGGTTCTCTCACAGTCAGGCCAGAGTTGTTAGCCTCCCATTATCTCAGGTAAGCTGTTTCAGTGGGTGATCTTATTACAGACTTAATCTCTTTGCCTGTATTCTCACTCCTCCCAGTACTCAACTGGACTTTGGGCACTCAGCCCTATGATTGACTCTGGATCTCTGCATCTGTTTCCAGCAGTCGCTGAATGTTGTTTCTATGATGACATATAAGATAGACATCGATCTGACTAAAGGGCAATGGCTGTTCAAGCACCCACTCCATTATTGCTTAGGATCTTAACTTGGGTCATCCTTCCTGATTCCTGGGAATTTCTCCTATTCCAGGTTTTTGCAGGTCCCCTAATGGTTCCCACAGTCAAAATACCTTTTTTCCTTACTTTCCATCTCTGTTCATTCTTCATCGGGACAATCCTGTTCTTTCAAGTTCTCCTCCCTCTCCTTTTCAATGCACCTCCTCCCTTCTGCCTTTTTTCTCTCCCTGTGCCCAATACTTTACCATTCTTCTTGGGAGATCTTGTCTATTTTCCCTTTCCAGGGGGATCAATGTGTGTTTCCCTTAATGTTCTCCTTGTTACTTAGCTTCTCTGAGGTCATGGACTACAGTTTCACTATTTACTGCTTTATAGCTGGTATTCTCATCTATGATTGGGTATATACCATCCTCATTATTATGGGTCTGAGTTATCTCACTCAGGATTTTTTTTTCTAGTTTCATCCATTTCCTTGCGCATTTCAAGATGCCATGGTATTTTACCACTGAATAGTACCCAATTATGCAAATGTACCACATTTCCTTTATCCATTCTTGGTCGATGGGCGTCGAGGTTGTTTCTATGTTCTGGCAATTACAAATAATGTTGCTTTGAGCATAGTGGAACAAATTTCATTTTAACATGATTAAAAAAACTTTTTTTTAATTTATTTATTTATTTATTTATTTTATTAAAGATTTCTGTCTGTTCCCCACCTTCGCCTCCCCTTTCCCTCCGCTTCCCCCAATCAAGTCCTCCTCCCTCGTCAGCCCAAAGAGCAGTCAGGGTTCCCTGCCCTGTGGGAAGTCCAAGGACCACCCACCATCCAGGTCTAGTAAGGTGATCATCCAAACTGCCTAGGCTCCCACAAAGCCAATAGGTGCAGTAGGATCAAAAACCCATTGCCATTGTTCTTGATGTCTCAGCGGTCCTCATTGTCCGCTATGTTCAGCGAGACCAGTTTTATCCCAGGCTTTTTCAGACCCAGGCCAGCTGGTCTTGGTGAGTTCCCGATAGAACATCCCCATTGTCTCAGTGTGTGGGTGCACCCCTCGCGGTCCTGAGTTCCTTGTTCGTACTCTCTCTCCTTCTGCTCCTGATTTGGACCTTGAGATTTCAGTCCGGTGCTCCAATGTGGGTCTCTGTCTCTGTCTCTGTCTCCTTTCATCGCCTAATGAAGGTTTGTATGTAACTTTAAGAGTGGTATTGATGTATCTCAGAGTTGGTTAATTTCCAATTTTCTGAGAAACTGCCATACTGAACTCAAGATTGTTGTACAGGTTTAAAAACCATTGTAACTCTGTGTCTGAGATGGACTATACAAGAGATTTATTTATGGTGCTCTTATTACATTATATGCATGAGGACAATAAGAGAAGAATCCAGACATTTGCCCATTTCTTGACAACATCATCTACTATTCAGAAAAGTTAATTTAACATTGCTATTTACAGAGGACCATATCATATTTGGTGAGTAAGTAGAATACAATGATCTTTAGAGTGGTTAACAGTGTTGTCTGTGATTTATAGTCATTATCTTATTCTTTCCTTTTATGGTTATGTTGTAACCTGAGAGAGTTAAGTAGCAGTCTCAGTCAGCAACAAGCCCATTTGGAAATTTGCAAACCCAGAAGACAATTTTAGAATACTCCTTTTCTAAAGCAGGCATGCTCATCTTATACAATTCCAGGACATTAGAGAAGTGTGGTCACAGGAAATTTTCTGAGTATTCATGGCCAGTTAGGTTAGAATGGCCCATTTCATTCCAAGGATCAAATCTGCTAATTTAATAAATATTTGTATTAAATCAGTATTTGATTAATATGTAAGCATATTTGTCCTAATAATCTTTCAAATGCTGGAAATAAATGCACAGTTCTTGTAATATCTACTGCTCAAAAATCTCAGTATGCCTTATATCAGGACAACTGAAGCCAAACCCTTATCAGGGTATCTATTTGCTATATTGAAAGAATTGAGAAGAAAATTTAGAATTATTTTCAGGGTAGCTTGCCATGAAGTGCACGCATGTACCAACAAATGGTTTCAAATTGAGTTAGAGTCCAGATGCACTTTTCTACACAGAATCACAATTATAAACCTCCAAACAGGAATGGAGGCTTCTGTGTATATTGGTAGATTCGAGGCAAAAGCAGATGCAAGGTCACACTGACAACCTGTCATACTTAGCCAGTTTTGTCTGCTCTTAACAGGAGGCAAAACACACGAAAAATTAAATTTTATCTTTAGTACCCATTTCAGTTTCTCTGCTTCTTTTTACAACACACAGGGAGGAGGGAGAGACAGATGAATCATCTGCTCTGGATGACATCATCAAGTTAAATGCAGTCTTTAACTTCCCAATCTCTCTCCTTATTGGTTCCTCGGGGTTATAAAAATATCTGCACTGTGGGATTTTACCAGTCAGGTTCCTGACTAAAGTCCAGCTAGACTTTAGTCAGGCTCCTGACGGTAAAAACCACAGAGAAGAAAATCTGTCCCAGAGACCTACAGGAGACCAAAGCAATAGTAACCTAGGAAAACAAGGATTTTGGTGAGATTTCGCATAGTCCTGCTAAGAGGCACCTGTTCCTGTTTGCTGTGCAGAAATTGTGCTTGAGTCTCTGAAGCCACTGCTTCAGCCTTAATATCTGTGATTTCTGGGTTAGTCTTGGATTCTGCATTTTCTGTACGGCAGATTTACTGTGGGAGCCAATACCTGACAACACACGGGGATGTACTGGTTATATGCGTCACTGGACGTCCCAGTAAGATAAGTATTGCCATGTTGGGAAATATCCTCAGGCACCTGGGAATCTCAGTATTTCAAGTGGTAGATCCCCCAATTAGTGTGTTTAGGGACTCTGACAGGGCATTTCTGAATGTGATACCAGTAAGCTGCAATCGGCAGCACAGAATCACAATCAGCCCTCAGCGGGCAGAAATGGGAAATTTCAGGTAGATAAGCAAGATACAGACCCAAAGTGTGGTATGTATACTCATCTCCTAGTTACCTGCGATGTTTTTCTTTTTTGATAATTGGACTCTGGTCCTAGGTAAACTACATTTTCTTTTTCCTGTCATCTCCTTTCACTTTTATTTATTTATTTTTTTTCTGCTAGATCAAACGCAGTTAGATGGGATGGAGAAATGAGTCAGCAGTTCCGATCGAGATCTCCAAGGTAACCACAGGATTTGCTCCTATTGGTGGAATTGAGATCATTCTTCTCATTGTTCTAGTTAACTATTTGAATGCACACACTCCTTCGGTCAGAGACAATATGAGCTAATTTCACTTTCAGCGTAATGGGTCCTTACTAGTCAGGCTCTGGCTATATGCCATCTCTTAGCTGCTCATATTTATACCCAAAACCCGAATGTACACAGACGCAGACAATGCAGACTGCTATTGATTTCTATATAAGATTAAGCCCAGGGAAATTATCAAAGTCAGGTATTGGTTTATTCCCAGTATTACACTTGATTCTGAAACCTTTGCTTCTCTCTAAACTTGTGGCACCACTGTCTCATCTTGATCACTAGTACCTTCAAGAAAATAATTCCCTTCAGGTTTTAGCATCTGACAAAGCCAAGGAGACTCATGCCCCCTTTCCTCTGTGCACTGAGTTCCTTTGTACGTATGGGTATGACACTGTAGTTTTTATTATTTTCATTACATATTGTGCAGTAACATATGTAGACACTACCCTACCTGTCACCAAAGACTCTGAAGGTAGAATAAGGTATGGAATGGGAAACATACTTCTTTTTTATTAGATTTTTTTTTAAATTACCAACCCAAATTTCCACTCCCTCTCCTCCTATTCACTGCACACTTCCTCCCACTCCACCCCTATCTAATCTTAAGATATAGCAAGGCAATTTGCTTTATGGAAAGTCCAAGGCCCTAACTACTACATCTAGGCTGAACAAAGTACACATTCACACAGAATAGGATAACAAAAAGCCAGTTAGTTCATGCACTAGAGATGAATCCCAGTGCCACTGCCAGTGGCTCCTCAGTGCGCCCTAGCCATACAACTGTCTACCACATTCAGAGGGTCTAGTTGAGTCCTATGCTTGTTCCTTCCCAGTCCAGCTAGTGTTTGTGAGTTCCCATTAGCTCAGGAAAAGTGTTTCAGTGGATGAACACTTCATGGTCTTAACTTCTTTGCTCATATCCTCATTCTTTTCACTCCTCAACTGGACCTGGGAGTTCAGTCTAGTGCTCCAATGTGGTTCTCTGTCTCTGTTCAATCTTTTGTTAGATGATGGTTCCATGGTATAGAAGAGTAAACATACTTATCATCCTATTGCCTTTTTCATTCTCACAGGTTCTACATTGCTGTCTCGCTTGGCATCATCTTTCTGTTTTGGCATATAAATCTATTGTACATGACTCTTTCTCACTTGTATGCCCATTCCTAATTAGGAAATCAGACAGCATGAGCTTTGTTGGAGATCAACTGTTTATTCACGATGGGAGCAAGGTATTACATACTACCCTTTAAAATAATTAACATACCAGATTTCTTTGTTATTGTGTGTGTTATGTATGAACGCTTTGAACAAGTGAATATCTTATCTTGTATCCTCCATCTCGGACTCTGAATTCCTCTGTCTGCTACTAATGTTGGAGTGGAAAATCTTGGTACATTGGAATTAAGAGCATCCATTTGAATCTGTTGCAATACTTCTCCCATCTTTTCAATATAAATATACATGGTTTTTAAGTTGGTTGCTGAAATTTCTTAGAACAGTGTATTTATACAGATGAAAAACTTTTGGAAGATATAATTGATTAACTACAATGCAAAAACTGTCTATGATGTGGGCATGCAATGTTGAAGAGAAAACAGAAAGAAAATGTGTGATGTCTGTACTGGACAAGCAAGATAAGAGAAAAAGACTGCCAAAACGTGCAAAGATAGATAAGTAAGATGGTTTTAAATTTTTTCCTGCCTCTCGAAAATAGTGTGTCAGTTACTCTAGGCCATAGCCAAAGTTGGTTGCTTCAAAACTGCAAATGAGATTTTGGGTAATTTCCCAGGTAGCCATGTGTCTCTCTCATTTATTGCACATTTTAGAAGTTGCTTGATTGCACTTACTATTTATTTAAGTAATATTATATCCCTTCTCAGGTCTTTTATGGGGTTGAAGAATAGATATTCATAGTTACTTTCCTCTCATAACTTTGCCAAGAAAATTCTAACAATGACATTTTTAGTTAATGTTGTCCATGGGTATAAGTTATTCCAGTAACAGAATATGATTCTCTATTGTTTATGTATGGTTCAGCTGATGCCTTAAAAATACATCACTAACACAGGTAATTTCATTAAGTATTTTTATTTCATATGAGCATACTATTGGCCCATTATTTTATTTTGTGTTTATTGTTTTTCCCTATCTTTGGGCTGAACTAGGTAGCCTTCCAGAGAATGGGTCCCTAAAGCCAGAATAAGGAGTATGGATAAATCCTGCTCCCACTGCTAGTAGTGATCCACTTTCTGTCCTAGCCATACACCGTCACTCACATTCTGAGTGTCTAGTTTGGTACTTTGCTGGTTCTTTCACAGTCAGGCCAGAGTTGTTAGGTACCCATTCGCTCAAGTAAGCTGTTTCAGTGTGTATTTCCATTACATCCTTGATCTCTTTGCGTGTATTCTCACTCCTCCAAGTCTTCAACTGGACTATGGGAGCTCAGCCCTGTGACTATCTGTGGATCTCTGCATCTGCTTCCATCAGTTGCTGAATGATTGTTCTATAATGACATTTAAGGTATATATATATATATATATGTATATATATATATATATATATACATATATA